>JABMDO010000346.1:0-33191 GCA_014851415.1 Cnaphalocrocis medinalis
ACTGCATAAAATTTTATCAGATAGTGCATCTGTACTCATGGCCTTGGAAAACAAGAAAACAAACAATAAACTAATAGCTGAATGCCACGAAGCTCTAAACAATATAGGATCAAATAATCAAATTACATTGCAATGGATAAAAGGACACAGCGGATCACTCGGAAACGACAAAGCAGACGAATTGGCAAAGAGGGGATCGGAAATGACAGTGGCCGGCCCACACCCACTCATACCGATCCCGTTCTCGCAGATTCGTACATGGACTCGCCAGAGATCCGCTGACCTACAAAACAAACAATGGATAGAAACAGATAACTGCAGACAATCTAAAATAGCATTACCTGCAATAAACAAACGACTTACAAAACGCCTTCTCAAACTCAGCAGAAACAATCTCAGAATAATGATAGGGACAATTACGGGCCACTGTCCCTTAAACAAACACCCTATTCACTTTAGGCGCGACCGACAGCCCTCTATGTAGGGGGTGTTTTAACACCGAAGAATCAGTCGCGCACGTAGTCCTGGAATGCGATGCAGTGACAAGACAACGAAATGAAATCCTCGGATCTGCGAGGTCACTCCGCGAAGCCTGTGAGGATCCCAGGAAGCTTCTGCGCTTCTGGGCGGAGTTAGGCTGGCTAGAATAGCCAGGACACTACACGCACACTGGACCAAATAAGAGTCTAAGTGCGGAAACAGGAGTCCACTTTACATTACATTACATTTTAGCCGCTACGTCACCCTAATAAACGACTTCATACAGTCTCCGTAGAAACTGGTTTACAATTTCGCCGCCCCTCACACACCTTCGATAGCTCAGTTGGTAGAGCGGTGGACTGTAGTTGGTTGAGAAATGGATATCCATAGGTCGCTGGTTCAAATCCGGCTCGAAGGAACTTTTTTTCGCGTTTTTTTCCATTAGAATTTTGTTCTGAGCTTTTCTAGCTATATTGATACAAAAATTTCATATTGTAAATAAATAGTTATAAATTTAGAAAAATCTTACCTGCATCGTCAAAGAATGAATCATTCAAAATCCGAGGCGATCTTGAGCCGTCAGGCACGCCTCTGATCGACATTTTCACTGATTCACACTACATAAAACCTAAACATTAATAAAACACTTTTTAAACTGGCACCAAATTGGAAAATTACGTGTAAAGGACGATGCGAGTTCGCGTTCCACTGTTTCTGAAGTACGGAGACAACTGTAAGTACTGTAATATCAGTAAGTGGCAGAGTTATTAGGCATTACCAAGTGAATGCGATAATGGATGACAATGATTGATAAAGGCTTTGTTGGCACAAAATGAATGAAATAGATAGTAATATCTGTGCTCAAAGGGCTGCGTTATCCTTTAAATAGGCCACGTTGTTCAGTCACACATGAATGAGCCGTCTGTATTATATAGGTACATCCGCACAGTGAATTCTTTGATATTTTATATTTGGGTCCCTCCAGGCCCCAATTCTCCTATGCTTTATTGCAAGAACATAATAGTATACGTGAGATGTATATCCGCCATATTATTATGATTTTATATGGGGCTAATGGATGCTAGTAACAACTCCAGTCAGAGATATGAGTACAGGGTGTAATAGAAAACATTTACATCTTTTAACCACGTGCGCTATCAACCATTTTAAACAACATTTGGCATTTATGACTTGAGCACCGGTTGAGACGCAAGCAAGGGTCGCGGGTTCGATTTTCGCACCACACAAATGTTTATTGATGAAACAGATATTAAGGTATAATGTGTAGGTTTAATTTTATTACCTTCCAATAAAACATAGATGGTATAATGTCCGGTCCGCTCGACGATACGGACATGCGGACCGCGACCTGCCATTTGGTGACTTGGCTAGTGGATCTCAAATCCGAATCCCGAGTCGGGTCAAAACCAGAGTTCTTTAGTAAGAAAATCTCAGTGTCAACTCGGAATCTGGAAGTTAGTGGTCCTTTGTCAGTCCTGCCAATAACACCCTCCAGCCAACATTTATAAATTGTCTATTTAGGTGGTAGTTGGAGGTGACATTCGAAATTTCGAACATGCAGTCGTAAGTATCCGACCTATACGCTGCTCGAAAAAGTACCATTTCTCAACGCCTACTTAACTACAAAAATGCTCATACCTATATTTGGTTGCAGTGATTAGCGTATCGAAACTACCGATAACGATTAGGCGGCGAGTGCGCATGCGTGAGCTATTTCCGTCCTCGCGAGCCGCCCACTCGTCCGCGAGGGCGCCAAGTCAAAGACCTGACGCGGAACTGGTCAACTGACTGCTACTGTTGTGGTAGGTAATGCCAAGAGATTCTGTGGAGCCAAAGCTACGCTGGATTTCCACGAATTCCCTTAGTAAGATGATGAGGATGCACCCCCGGGTATTGGTGGGTAGTCTGGACTTCCAGATAAACAACCCCACGTAACCCACAATGGCCCCCACTAGCGACTTCGGTCCGAAGTCTTCGGGAGGATCGCATCGCCAGTGTACCTACTTATCACCAGCGTAGTAGCAAGAGTCTGGTCCCTTCTGTAAGCGGGCCTTTCACTTGGGGAGAGCTTCCACGAAGCACCAAATCAAAGATGTGAACTGATTCAACAACTAGGTACGGGGAGGTAATGCCAAGAGCTTAGTTCCCTTAGTAAGCGGCTTTTTGTTTGAGGAGCGTTCGCGAGCGCGAAGGTGCTAAGTCAAAGATCTGAGGGGTCTGTTATTGTAGATAATGTCATCAGTCTTCTCCCCACTGTTAGCGGGCTTGTAGTTTGAGCAATTGAGGTGGCTTCAGCGAGGTCTTCAAAGTCAAAAAGACCAAAATCAAAGGCCTATCTTAGAGCTGATTCAACCAACAGCTGTAAATTTTATGTTAGGTGATGACCATGTGGATACAACCATATTAAAAGGTATAAGTACTCATGAGGAGGACTCCTAGAGTTCACTCATTGATGAGAATAGCCCTTGATTTGATAGATATTTAGAGCATCCGTGGACCGTAATCGAACTCAGAACCCCAAGCGCAGCCAAACCTTGAAAGTTGGTACCTAACAGTAACCGCTATACCACTACGCCTAGGATGGAAAAAGATAGTCAAATCATCAGATATGTATTACATTACAACCACTGTAATATAATCATCAACATTTTTTCGAAATGTAAAAGATACTAATATCTGACCCAGATCTATTATGTTGGTCATGAGGTATTTTCAATTGATTTTTTGCACCTTCGAAGGGTTTTCCTGCAAGTCCTCAATGAATAGCTCGCACGTACCTACTTACAAGCTATTTATTCATTGAGTTATTTCTATTTGAATGGAATATGAAACCCAATAAATTGCTGTTACCTTGAACAAAATGGCGTTACTTCTTATGTTAGTTAGTCTCGCTTGACACGTGATTCATTGAAACTGTAGCATAATAACTAAGTTTCGCTGCGTCTCTTTTATGTTTAGTATAAGTTTAAAATACCTACTGCTTTAATAGCCAACAAACTTTTAGTAAACATTAACTTATGGGGTATCTTCTTCTATGTCGGTATCACCCTTGACAGAGTGGTCGTGGTTATCACTTCAGGCTTTGGTGGCAGCTTTACAACTTTTGGGGTATGCTCCCTTGTAAAGTGAAATTAGGTTACTTGTAAAATCCTACTCAGTACCTAAGTAGGTTGGCCAGAAAAATACCTACATATAGGTACAGCCAGCATAAACTTGTCGCCCTGTTCTACATGTGCCACGGCTAAGTTTTCCAAAATTAAAGCGTTTCCAAGTCATTGACCATTGTTCCATATCCCAAAAAAGATTTGAATTTGTGCCGCACAAACCAAGGTTACGGGTGCTAAAAATAATTTCCGTCACAGACCGAAATCTAAATCACGGCACTGTGGCTTAAAATTTTAACCAATCCTAGGGAAATTAAACTTAAGATCCGTAGCTTGGTAGGTACTATGGGTTGCTCCACCAGCCCCATTATGTGTTGTGGTGTAGTCAACTACACCACAACACATTTTAGGAAGTTTGAAAGTGTGTAACTCTGGTGCCTCCTAACTCAATGTAGCTTTCGAACATAATTTCTAGCTTGAGAAATTGTTCAACTGAGCGAAATTTGTACCTACCTTCCTCACGTGATTCTAAATATTCTAGCAAAACAATCGATTGCAACTAAACCTTGGCTTTGAGTAAAATATACCTGTGTAGCCCGTATGTGTCGTGACGTGACGTATCATTTCTGTTAGATATTTTATTGGTAACAAACTAGGAGTACCTAGGTACTAATAAAATAATTATACCCTTTGTATGTAGGTTAGATGAAATGATAAAGTGCCATGATAGATGCGAATATTTGTCCGAATGTAAATTAGATTTACATGCATTGCGAGAAACGCCTGACTAATATGAATCGTAACATCCAGTGGCAACCTCACAGAGGGTATTTTGCGTTACATACACTGCACCTCAATGCCGGTCCCAGGAGCGCAAATGCATTAATTACACTTCAGTATGAAACTGCACCTGTGTGTCATAAATTCGGCGGCTGGAATTTTCCAGCGTGAATCGGAACGCGAACTCGCATCGAATGTCAAAACTCGCGCCAAAACTAACCTCAAAGTTTTTAAATTCACTTTTTTTCACTTTGGTTGCACTTTTAGAATATTGTAACTGGTAAAATAGTGAGAGAATGTTATTGTACGAATGTTGGGACGTGAACTGAGCGCGGGCTGGCACGGGCGCCGAGCACGCTTTGTGTTTAGCACAATCATGTCGCGATGTCGTCACGGACTGTTCTATTATAAACATTGTTGGTTCCGAGATTAACGTAATTCACGGTTGGCTACGGTGTACTTACTACGTTAGGAAATTTGACGGGAAATCGTGGTTAATTTCTTTCCTAAATAGGAGCAATAATTATAAGATTGGGGGTGATATTTTTATCAAAGTCTAAACCCATTTTTAGAATAATTTAGAATCGACCAAATCCAATCTAAAAGATGCAGTTCTGTTTGCATCAAAAGAAAGTGCTGCACCAATCTCCAATGGGGTCCCATTAAGTATTATATCCCCACGGTTCATAATCTGACACGATGAAACGACTTGTCAATAGACAACTTAACGATTCTGAATGTGTATAACCATGATCCAGATGGTTTGGTTCCCTGTCTAGAGATGCGACGAAGGTTGGACAGCAATCGCTTCATTGTGCATCCTATTTAACTAGAATTTCAAAATAAGTATTGGATCATTGTCCAAGCGTAGGACCACAACAAACCAGACATCAAAACAAAGGTCAAATTCTGGGTTAATTAACAAATTACAAAGTTGACAAATTTCTTCAGAGGACTCTCTTAAAATCGGTTCAAAATATTGAAGAAATTTGACGGACTGTACTACCTAGATAATATTGTTGGCTGTCTTTCTTTACACACCCCGGGCTTCAAAGTAAAGGCGTTAAACATAACTGGAATGATGAGAAAGGAATGACGTGACTTCACCACTTTGTACTTAAGTATAGTTATTAAAAATGCACCTGTCGGTGGCAGCCCTGCACAAACTAACAAGGAAAGTAAAATGTCTAACTAACAAGCAAGACAATTGAGCTAGACACACGGCACGACACGCAACGGCCTGAAATAGGCGCCCTGCCGAGGTCGGGGCCCGCGGGGCCGACGACCCGCCCAGGGGTCGTATACTTTTCGTGTGTCATCTTGTTTTCCACGAATTCACTTTGTTATTTTGCAGCGGAAAAAGTGGGAAATTTTCCACGAGGGGCTCATAGCCATAGCTAGGCCCAACTGGTCCGTCACTTGCCGCATCAACAGTACCTACAGCACTGATCCCGGAACGCGTTCCGAACGAGATACTTAGGCCAGAGACAGTTGGCGGGGTTTTCGTTAGTATGCGGTGGCACAGAATACTTAAGTAATAGTACAATTTTGGTGGTAGTATTCTTTAGGGCCGCCCCTGCACGCCACAAAACGTTGCTCTCGGTAGAATAGCATTCTGGGCAAGCCACTCCCCATTAGTGGAAGCATATCTACATACTCCGAAGTCCTGTTTTGTGGTGGTCTATAGAAGCTATCTCTTGATGAATGCGTTGTCCAGTTACGGGACTACGCAGGATGCAGCTATGACGGAACGCATCCTGATCTCAAAATAGTCTCTAGTACCCACTTTGCACAGCGAGTGTAATAGTAGGTACGTCGTATTTATTAACTCAGAGTGTACTTATAGGAAGTTATGACCGAATGGTGTATCCGGTCCGGTCCGGTGTCACAATGGGTCGACAGGGACTGCATGGATCCGACCGAGCAGCTGAGGACAGGATACATTGGCGTAAGGGAAGCCTTTGTTTTTGTTGACCCAGGGGAAATGCGTTACGCATACCCGTCCACCGGGGGGGAGGCGTAAGGGAGGCCACTCAGCAGTGCGTAATACTTACCGGAGCGAAAATATATTACCAAAATATCTGGGGAACCCCAGTTTAAGGAGATTTACGTGTATTTAAGGTAAGATCTAATAATAAGTATAAGTAAGTTAGGTAGGTATATTTGTTTTTTCAATCTTGCTGTTGTTGGTTGCTTATTTCTCCAGAATTTAATTTTGATTAAACTGTCTTGGTAGAATGTTTCTTAAACATAAGTACTCAAACATATACAATAGGTAAGTACTTATGAGTGTTTAATTACCAAAGCAAGCGGTTTACGTCGTCTTTGAAACTGTTCTAATGACCTTATCGTTATCAACTAAACGGCCGCCTTATCATCACTGTCTGACGTTTAATTATTTTTCTGTCTACTCGGTTTAACATTTTTGATTGGCAATCATTCCTAAATTAGCATCCTGCCCAGACATACAGATCAGTATCTTTTGTATTTACACAAAATATTTTTTGAGTTATTTACCGGAATTTGATCAACTTACAGCTCGGACTATTTTTCGATGACTTAATTAGACTGCCAACTTCCAGGGTAATTATTACCCGACTACGGCAAAGCAAAAGGAGGGTTATGATTTTGACAGGCTATGTATGTATGTATGTTCATCTGTTTCCACGTAACTTCTAAACTACTTATCAGGATTCGACAAATGGCATATCATTATAAGCGTCATAACTGTCCGCTGGTTATAGGCTATATGAAATTTGACAAAATCTAATTTAACATGAATAACTTTATGTTTCTCGTATGAATTAATAAAAAAGTACCTAGATATAAGTATTAGGTAGACGTAATGTTTGGTCCAATACGCAGATCATCAACGAGATAGGACGTACAAGTACTTACGTTAGCTAATCTATTTAGTTGTAAGTAGGTACTATACTTACCTACCTACATTAACGTTACGTTGACATAATTTAAATTATTATATTACGAGATAAGTTTATCAGCCGCAAATAGTATCTACTAGATACCTACTTAGATGACCTGATTTGAAAGCTAGAGTAAAATATTATAATACAATTCGAACAACTGCTAACTAAACGTGGGAGAGCCCCACTTCGGCACGGATGGGCCGGCTCGACCCGTGTGAAAGCACCTTACAAAAGAAGCGTAAAGCAGCGTCTGCACTGTGATTCGTCGAGTGAGTGAGGGTAGGTAAAAGCCCTTTTTGACACCCTCTCCCCCGATGTTATTTTGGGCCTCCGGTACCCACGATAAGACCGCCTTATTGTACTGTCTATAGCTGTTGTTTCACTCATGTATTCTATTTCTGTGCAATAAAGAATATCTATCTATCTATCTATCTATCTATCTATCTACCCTCGCTCACTCGGCTGTCTTTTGTGGCTGTTTAAATAGTTTTACATTTTCGAAAATAGAGAAGTTAGACTGTTCACCAGTTCACCCCACATCGGCTGGATGGCTTTGGGGTACATACAATTTTTTTATTCGGATAGGAAAGGCGTTACGCATAAGGTAAAAGCACCTAATTCCGTGGTATTTTTGCCTAAATTTATCAAGTATTAGAAAGGTTGTTTATCTGTTCATTGAAATATATTAACAGTTAGACTAAAAATGTATGTTAAAATTATTAAATAATTTAGAAATATAAAGAAGTCAAAAGCGCCTAATTCCGATGTAAAAACCTAATTCCGTGGTATTTGGTTCCTAATTCCGAGTGATCATTAAGTCGGACTCCTACCACAGGTGCAAGGGTAAGCCGACCGACCGATAGATAGGCAGTTAAATATTTCGGTTGCCAACTAAGTGTGGCGGTCATTACTAACACAGCGGCAATGCCGACGTCCTTATCTTATCTAAGCATTTCGTGGAATCCGGAAAATTATACTCGTACGTATCGCGATAAAATATCATCCCAGATAAAAACTATAGTTACTTAAAATAGGTTTTAGGAGGAACATGGGTTTGAGAACTGCCACTGTAATGATGATATGAGAAATAACCTACTTTGGGGATAGGTAAATAAAAACTACTGGTAACACCCGATGGCAAACATTTTAGAGTAACATTACTGGCACTAATTAAACCTCATACGTATTGTAACTGGGTTCAAGATCTAAACTTTCTCTTCCTGAATTTATCAAAAGTAAGCAGAGACATGACAATCGATGCTTACATAACCAAACTTTGACATTTGAAGTATGGCCAAACTGTCAAAGTTTGTACTTAAGTAGTGCTAAGCCGGCCGATATTCTTACGACTGTTTGATGGTTGTTTACACATGGTTGCGGCAGTCTGGCCGTCAGCTGACACTGGTATCGATCCGGCGGGGAGGGCCGCGTTCACGCCTGTGGGGACACAGGGACTGCTAAAGCAACATCTACCTACTTATAGCCAAAGCTGATTGGCCTCGAGCAAAATAGTTCTTTGAACTGAAAGATCCAGGAGCTATATTTTAAATTGCGTTGTCGCATACCACGTACCTGAGTATGTCACATTCGTCTTGTAATTCGAACCCAGACTAAGGAGAAATTAAGAAGTATAATGCCGGCCGATTGATCGTATATTTACGTTACGTTACGCAAATACCCAGATAGCAAGCGAGCTTGCTGCAAACTTGATTTTTAGATTGTCACGTCAAACATGAAAAATCAAGTTAATGACAAAATTTGCTGTAAGCTTGTTGATTAAGGTATGATGTTTCAAGGCTTTGATAATTTTGAAGCAAAGTTCGACCGCAAATATAAAATTGTAATGCTATGTATTTGTACTAGATTACCAAGTTATTTGTGCGGTTCAGGGAACGAAACGAACTCTGTGCATTTTGTTTAGCAAAGCAAACCGCAAATCATCATCAGCAACCCACGTTCGTCCACTGCTGGACATAGGTCTCCCCTAATGCACGCCACCGCTCCCGATTTTCGGCCACTCTCATCCAGCTCACTCCAGCCAGCCTTCGAATGTCGTCATCCCATCTTGTAGCAGGTGGACGCCCTACACTGTGTGGACACTACGTTTGCCGAGTCGCGGTCTCCACTCAAGGACCTTATGGCTCCAACGGTTGTCAGTTCTGCGGCTAATGTGACCAGCCCACTGCCACTTCAGTTTGCTAATTCGGTGGGCTATGTCGGTGACTCTGGTTTTTTGTCGGATTACATCATTTCTGATGTGGTCCTTCAAAGATACTCGTGTTGTTCTTCAAGAAAGGCGACAACCGCAAATATAAAATTGTAATGCTATGTATTTGTACTGGATTACCAAGTTATTTGTGCGGTTGTCGTGTTTATTTTCTACATCGCGATGACGAGATTTTTTTCCAAACAATGACTACCAGAAGTCCAATTTGAGAATAATACTTGAGTCATGGATACTTTATTGCAATCGTGACTGTTGTGGAGCGTCACTCGGGGACGTCTGCCACTGCGCCCTGCTTGGGAAAGTGTGTGGAACTGAGACAAGGTTTTTTATATGATAGGTAGCAGACGAGCAGGCGGATCACCTGGTGGTAAGCAATTGCCGCCGTCCATGATGAACACATGCAACAAGTGCGCTGCTAACCTTTTATCCCCTTCCCCCCCGATTGGCCTCCAAACTTTGTTATGTCAAACTTGCATACACTTTATAGAATAATTTTCTAGCAAGTTTGTTGCTTCGGATGTCAAACTTGCATACACTTTATAGAATAATTTTCTAGCAAGTTTGTTGCTTCGGAACTAGAAAGTTTGATTTAACCTCGCCTCAAGTTTATACACTTGCCACGGCAAATTTGAGACAAAGCTTCATGTTTGATACATCAAACCTATCGCAAGTCAGTTTCAAGTTTAAATTGTTATCTGGGTACCCACGTTGTATTCCTAGTGGATAGGTAAAGTAGGTATTCTCATTGTACCCGTTTACAAAAGCGACAACAGTCGAACCTTTGTGCCATTCAGAATATTAAGTATTTTGTACTACCTATTACAATACAGGAAAACGCATACATATCCTACTTACTTACTACTGTACCTATATCTAGTGCATTCTACACAAATCCTGTCCTAAAAGTAACGTAAACTCGTCCTTAACATTTATACCTACTAATGCTAGAGGTAAAGCTTCGCAGGTTTCTAATTTATTTTCCTACCTTAGTTTTTTTCATTATTATCTTGTGATCTACATCGTATTTAAAAATTAATTCATTAATTTGTAGTAAACAGTGCTAGATTCCCGAAAATACAAAACATTCCTGTGTATCAAGATATAATATGTGCGTGAAAGTGTTATCTCCCTAAAACGCGACATACTCTGAGAAATAACAAATAGTTCGAGACCGCTAACAGTTATCATAACATTTATCATAAACGCTTCTCTACACAGTGTTGCATAGCGTATTTTAAGGTGGTGGACTAACAAACAGTGTTTGTGATTAACAAAATACAGTTTATGCATGTATATTTGTTACAAATTGCATTGCATCATTGCACGGTCGTTATTATATTTAAATTATTAGAAGACGCCATAAGCTTGGACCATAGACAATACCAACACCCAGCGCCACCTACCGAACCTATAGCGAACCACTTCCCGGCTACTCCACACTATTTGTCCGTGAATTCCTGCAACTCCAGACTATTTGTCCGTGAATCCCTGCTGCCCCAGACTATTTGTGCCTATATGAATTCGTACTACTCCAGACTATTTGTCCCGATCCGAATCCATACTACTTCAAATTTATTAATACATCATCCTATGCATGTGAAATTTTTGCTTTTATTATTTTTGTTTGAAATATATGCCACAACTCAAACTTCGCTCTCTGCATGAAACTATTTCCAATTTTCTCCGCAAGATGGCGTTAAATTGTAAACAGTGCCAAAAGCCAATAGTAAACAAACAAGCATTGACTTGCTTTGTGTGCGAAAAAGAGTACCATCTCGACTGCACTGAAGTATCTTTCCAACGATTTCGCATAATGACGACAGCCAATAAAAAATCGTATAGATGCGAAAGTTGCAGAAACCAACAAATCGAGAATATTCTAAATGCCAACTCACCAGTCTTACCGTCAGCAAATAATTTACTATATCATCCACACTCTGATGCTACTCTGGTAAATACAGATGATAAATACAAAGTGAACATTCCTACCAGCAACTCATTCAAAGATCTTGATGAAGATAACGCAGAATATTTGTCGATTACTTCCACACCACTAGGAGGCACGTTAAGAAACTATTCAGATCCTCAACTAAATTCTACAGAAATAGAAGAACTAAGGGAACAGATAAAGAAATTGGAACAAAAATTAGGTATAGCTGAAAAAGAGATATCAAACTTAAAATTACAAAACAATAGCCTAAAGAAACAAATAAACTCATACACTGAACCTACACCTGCAGCTGTAAAAACTAAAACACAATACCCGGAAGTACCTCAACTAAAAATGAACTCATATATCCAGAGGTCGCCAACGACACCACAAGAAAATAAAACCACCTCCTTCAACGAGTCAGCTGAGAGCATAATTCTCCAAAGAATTAGGAAAACTCCAACAAAACCGATTAAAAAAGTACAGGCACACACACATTGGCAAAATATTGCACCAAAGAACACAAATGACCAGGACAACAAATACAGAAAAATATATATTCTTGGAGATGAACAGTTAAGAGGTTTATCAGCAGCGATTATAAACACAAGAAGAAACAACTGGAATGATATTTATAAAACAGACTCATTTATTATGCCCGGAGGTACTAGTACAGAACTTCTAGCACGATGCGACGGTCTTCTGAAAAATCTCACTGCTGATGATGTAGTTATTTTAGGGATTGGTTGTAACGATCAAGATATTCATAAACTGCATTCAAATTTATGTATAATATTGAGTAGATTAACTAAGGCAAAAGTGTACATTACACCTATAAATAGAAACAAATATTTTAATGAAAAAAGACTTAACTATAACTTGAAACTTTGGACGAAACACTTCGAACATTGTATAAATATTGATCTCAATTCATTTAATAAAAGAAATTCTGACTTCATTGATCTTGTCTGTAAAAAAATTAACCTATGCATCGATAACAGTACATATGAGTCAAATTTCCTATCCTTGGATTGTATCAGAAAACATAATAATGTAAAATATAAGGTGAATAGACCACAGAATCCCTCAAAATCTGTCTTTGCAAAAGAACTACCTCCTCCAAAAAAGGGAACAATCCCTTACTATTTTCAAAAAGTATCTCACAACGATGTTTTAAGATCTAGGTGTACTGATCAAACATTCCACTCACCGCTACGTAAACATACACAGGAACTACAGCCCATCAACAGCAAAACATACACATCTAATTCTTCACAATCTATACGTACACACCCTGAAACTAAAAACAACATAAAGTTTTTTCGAGCCCAAAGAAAATAACCAGTTTACAATATTTCACCAAAATATTCAAGGATTAAAAAGCAAAAAAGAACTCATTGAAATCACTCTCTCAGGTATAAAAAAAGAAACCTACCCAGACATACTATGTTTTACGGAAACATTTGTTAAAAATGGCGATGAAGCTAATATTCATCTTAGTAACTACAAATTAGCATCTAGTTATTCTCGACCTAACAAAAGAGGAGGTTCATGTATACTGACTCGAGAAGGGCTTTCATACAAAAAAATAACATGCTTCAACGATCTTGTAATAATGAACCACTTTGAATGCTGTGCTGTAAATTTAATATCAAACAACATGATTATTATTTGTATTTATAGGATCCCATCAAAGTGCCAAAAAGATATCGATGTCTTCTTAAAAAAAATAGACTTGCTGTTACATAAATGTATGCTTAAATATTCTAAGAAAAAAATTATTGTTACAGGGGACTTTAATATAAACATTTTAGACAATCATAATAAAAATACATCGAATCTAGTTAATATCCTAAACAAATTTAATCTAGTTCTCCACATAAATCAGCCTACTAGGTTAAACTCTTGTCTTGATCTAATCTTTAGTAATGTAAAACATGCTACAGGATTTACCCTCCCTCTATGTCTATCAGATCATGACACAGCCCAGATACTCAAATTTAAAGTAAACGATAAAAAAGAAATTCCTAAATCTATATACACATACAAACGCTGCTATTCTGAAGATAACATCGAATTATTCAAAAGTCACATAAATTCACTTTCCTTTACAGAGGTATTCGACCAAAATGATTTCAACGCTGCATTCAATGAATTTCACGATCTGTTCTGCCTGATATATAATCTTTGTTTTCCATTACTTAAAGTAAAAATAAACACAACTCACAAAATTCCCTGGATATCGAAAGGTCTAAAGAAAAGTTGCGCAACAAAAAGGATACTTCGTCATAAGTACTACACTACAAAAACCGAAAGTGACCGCGATAAATACCTAAATTATAACAAATTATTAAAGAGATGTGCGCATTGCTCAAAAAAGATTGCCAACAAAAAGTTTATAAGTAAAAGTAAAAATATAGCCAGGGCCACATGGAAGGTAATTAAAACTGAAACAAATAACACACAAACAAGAAAATATATAGATGAAATAATAAATGATGGGAACAAAATTACAGAGCCTTCAAACATTGCCTCAGAGTTCAATAACTATTTCATTCGTTTAACAAATTGCCAAAGTACAAATATTAATAACACTTGCATATTATCCAAAACAATACCTAACTCAATTTTCTTAAACCCAGTTAACGAAAGTTACATATCTAAAATAATAACAAATTTGAATAATACTCAATCAGAAGGCTATGACTCAGTATCTACAAAAGTATTAAAATCGTGTAAAGATAAATTGAGTTCCATAATCGCCTATCTAGTAAACTTTTCGTTGCAATCCGGTACATTTCCAGAAAAGCTAAAAATCTCAGTTGTTAAACCACTACACAAAAAAAATGATAATACAGATATGAGAAACTATCGGCCAGTAACACTGATATCTGTCTTCTCAAAAATTTTCGAGAAGGTTATGTTCGACAAACTAAATTCCTTTTTTGAAAAACACCATATTTTGAATCCAAACCAATACGGCTTTCAGAAACATAAATCAACCACACACGCGGCTTTTAACTTAATATCAAATGTTTTAAAAAATATAAATAATAAAAATTTCACTACGGTATTATTTTTAGATTTATCAAAAGCATTTGACCTAGTAAATCATGAACTACTTCTAAAAAAACTAGAACTAAATGGGATCCGAGGTCCAGCACAAAATTGGTTAAAATCATACTTAACTAATAGATTGCAATGCGTTGAAATAAATCAAATAGCGAAAACAGGCACCACTTCAATCATTCACACTTACAGGTCTGATCTTATACATAACAACTATGGAGTTCCGCAAGGAAGTATTATTGGACCACTCTTATTCTTGCTCTATATAAACGATTTACCCGACGCTACCAATCATAAAACAATTCTTTTTGCCGATGACATATCAATTATAGTCGACACAGATAAAACACAAACAATAGAACAACACAAAACCGACATATCTCATACACTAAAACATATTATTGACTGGCTAAGGAAAATAATCTTCAAATTAACTTATTAAAAACAAAACTAATGAATTTCAATAACTTTCAGAATCATATCATCACAATAGACTTAGAAGGACACACACTCGAGAATACTAATGTTGTAACATTTTTAGGCTTAAACATAAATCCGAAACTAACATGGAAAGAACAGGTAGAAAAAGTATGTTCTAAAATAAGTCGATTTGCGTTTGCTCTATATAAAGTCACAAAAGTAACAAATATTAATACCGCTCTCTCTGCATATTATGCGTATGTAGAGTCGATTATTAGATATGGGCTGCTGATCTGGGGCAACGGTGCAGATGTGCAATCTGTGTTTGTAGCTCAAAAAAGTTGCATACGAGCTATCTTTAATATCCCCCCCGATGTATCCTGTAGACCATACTTTAAATCATTCAATATACTCACTCTACCCTGCATCTACATTCTAGAAACAGCTACCTTCGTTGCACAAAATAAACACTTGTTTGTAATAGCTAAAAACTTCTCAAATAGAAATATTAGAAATCCCAACAACTTAATTATTAACGTAGCACCAAATACAAGCCGGTTCCTAAGGAACTGTTACATGATGTCCATTAAAATATACAATAAAGTACCAAATTCTATCAAATTGCTTCCCCCATACAAATTTAAAAATGGTTTAAGAAGTTGGCTACTAGAGCATTCCTTTTACTCGGTAAAAGAATACTTAAACTTTAAATAACTTAAATTAATATATCTATAAAAGATTCCATTTTTGTCTTATTTTAAACGATGCATAGTTTAATTTGTCCTGTTACTAAATTTGTAAATATTAAGTAGTAGAAAATAAATAAATTAAGATATTAAGCTCCATGTATTAGTATAGGTATCTTACAAAAATTGCATGCTATTTAACATAGCTAAACAGGTACAAAGCAACATGTCTTAAATTTACCATCTACAATGTAAACACCCTGTTTATATGGCAATAAAAGTATTTTGTTTGTTTGTTTATTTTGTTGTTTAATTTCATTTGATTTTCCATGTAATTTACTGGCATAATACTTACTTAATACTAATCAAAATTGAAAATAAATACGCCACATCATCCTAACAAAACAGCTGAAAAACGTAAACACCGCGCAGGTACTTCGCCATAGACACTGACCTATTCGCTTGTTGAGGCGCGGCGTGGCGCGGCCCGGGTCCTCTTCCACGTCATTGTCGAAGGAGAACGGGAAACTCTTGGTGGAGCCGACGAAGCCGGCCGCCATGTCGACGCGGGTGCGGCGGAGCTCGCTGTCGGCGAAGCGGGAGCTCACTGCGTCGGCGAAGCGGCGTCGCTCTTCGGCGTCGCGACCACGGCTGATTGTCTTCATAGATGAATTTCTCGCATTATCTATGGATCTTGTCTATGGTTCACATATTGTACCTGACGCTAGCTTTCCCCCCCCGCTCTACTTCTTTTTCCCCGCTGTGGTCAGATGACAGAAAAAGTGGACGCCATCTTAACCGCCATTACAGTTTCAAAGTTGTTCGAGTGAAGTTTTGCGTCGATTTATTTCCGTAACTTATCCTCATAACATTGGAATCTGTGATAATCTCTCCGCTACAGCTTGCTATTATGTACAACAAGTGTTGTGTTGTGAGTTGTGATAGTAGGCGAAAGGACGTCAATTTTTATAAATTTCCCAAGTGTGAGACAGGACTCCAAAAGTGGTTGCAGTTAATAAATTGTGATAAATTACGTGGCCTGAGCATCGAGGAGCTTCAGAAACTATTTGTCTGTAAGAAGCACTTTGAAAAAAGGTTCTTTACACAAACAAATACACGATCTCGTCTGGCGGTTGGCGCATATCCAACCTTGTTTACTGATCGCGAGATCGCTGATGGTGTTCCTCAAGTTCTTACCACTATCGAAAGCAAAAGTAAGTTCCTATGATTTTCTTGCATTTTGATTGTCCAAAGCTGTATCAATGCATAATAAAACATCTCAAATTATGATGTAGTTATTTCGATATATTATACAAACGTTATGTAGGTACCTGTAAATACATGTACCCACATAATGTCATAGTTTTAGCCATAGAATCCCTTTTGCAGTAGGCATGTGCGTAAGAACTTGCACATTGTTCATGAATGAGAAAATTTTCAGGTGATGCAATTCAAGCTGACCACAATTATTTAAGAAAAAGGCAACATGAAGACCACACCTACTGCAAAGTTGAAGTTATTGAGAAGCGGCCTAAGATTGGTAAGTTTTCTCAATTACTGTAAAATGGTGCTATGCTAATTAATTCTTTACCTTCCTTTAATCCACTATAATTATATCAAACCTGTTGAAAGGTAGTTTATGTGATTTCCACTGGTTGACCAAAACTGAACTGGTGAAAAATCTTTTTTTTACCACTGTAAACTGTTTAAAAATGTTTTTAAGACGCCTCACAATGAGGCTCATCTGGCACACCCCCATGTATAATCTGCCAAATAAGTTTTAAATTTATTTTTGAGGAATTACTACGAAGATCCATAGTTTTATAACCTATTAGGCTCAATTACCATGCCCTACGATGCAAGAGGCAGTAGCGCCATCATCTATTTTCACTAATTTATTGACACATTATATTATGTTCTGCGATTTTTGTAGTTTTACAAAATAGTACTTAACTTTTTGAAACATTTTATTTCAGACTTAGATTCAGTCTCCTCTGGGTCACATCCACCTATAGGCAATAATGAAAACTTTGCACCTCACGATATGTCTCATTCCAAAACTAGAGAAGCAGCAGTTGAGCGAGGTAAGAGAAAAAAATTGCTTTAAGTATTAATAATGAAATATAGTTATTTAATTAATCAATAGCTAAGTTTGACTAAATAATGTATTTATTCATTAACATAAATATTTCATTTCAGACTTAGATTCAGTCTCCTCTGGGTTTAAACAGACGGAAGGAACAGGTCCAAGAGGTAAGCGAAAAAATTTACTCTTACTAATTTGACCTAGTTATTTAATTATTAATAGCTTAATTTAGACCTGAACGAATATTGCCATGTAATTGCGGCTTTTCTGTCACAGTGCCACTGTACTTGTAGGTTAGGTTAGGTTTTTTTTTTTTACAAAATATTAACTTTTCAAACATTTCATTTCAGACTTAGATTCAGTCTCCTCTGGGTTTAAACCTCACGATACATCGTCTCCTTCTTCCAAAACTACAGAAGAAGCAGTTGCAAGAGGTAAGCCAAAAAATCACCTATTTATTAAATTCCTATTTTATTTCCATACATTTGAACATTTTTCATCTGTCCAACCAAAAGATCAAAATGTATACGATTTGTACATTGATATCTTTCAATTTAGTTCTCAACATTAATTAAAATCCAAAATACCTAATTACTTACTGTTCTAGTGCTTAAACGACTATATGAAATCCAAACATAAATGTCGTTAATTATTTTATTTGCAGTTGTTCAACTACCTACCAAATTGGCAAAACGAAGACGTCGTGTCGTTTATAATAGAAATCAACTGGCTCCATGTTGCACAAAACTCTATAATGAGTATGTCAAATCCAAAAAACAACTAGAATTTGCCCAAAGAGCCAAAAGAGCGCTTAAGTTCTCGAAAGTGAAGTCTTTTGAAAAAATGACAAAAAAAATGAACCCACTTGGGAAGAAAATTCTTTGGATGCAAATAAAACAAAGCACGAAGGAAATAAAAGGAAGACGATACACCGACGAAGAGAAATTGATAGCACTGTCAATCATGAAGCAAAGCCCAAAGTGTTATCGCTTCCTGCAAAAGATCTTCATTCTGCCATCAAAATGCACATTAAATAAGATGGTTGCGCAGTTAAATATAGAAGCAGGCATCAATCCCCAAATATTTGAAGCTGTGAAACATGAGGTAAGATAAAGTAATTTTAACTTTATCTTATAAAATAGCATACATAGCATAAAAAAATATTATTACCTATTAACATTTTTATTGGAAGTTAAATCAGACATCATATCTATACTTACAGGTAGCAACATGGCCTGAACGAAAAAAATATTGCTCAATCATATTCGATGAAGTGTCTCTAGAAACAGCTTTAAATTATGACAAACATAAAGATTATATTAATGGTTTGGTGGAATTAAAAGAACGAACTGACGATTTTGCCGACCATGCACTTGTATTTATGTTACGAGGAGCTGTCTACAAATGGCAGCAACCCCTGGCTTTTTACTTCTGTAAAGGAGCCACATCTGCAACACAATTAAAAACTCTCATTCGAGATGTTATAATTGCTGTTGGTGAAACTGGGCTAAAACCCATAGCTTTGATTAGTGATCAAGGCTCAGCATTCAGAAGTGCTCTCAAAAGCCTTCAAGACGACACCCGCAGACAACAAATCTTGGACGGTGACAAAATAGGTGTGTATAATAAATATTATTAAGTAATACTATTGATATTTATATGTATTTTTAAATTAAGGTTTTTGTCTGTGTTTTTTAAATAACATTTTATATAATGAAATTAATTATTGTTTTACATATTTTTATTTCTCATCGTTTTCCTGCCTACATCATTATTTTATATTCCCTTATTGTTTGCCTTTTAGATGATGTTATTACCGTCAGTGGACACACACTTAGCGTCATTTATGACCCACCTCACCTTATCAAAGGTGTGAGGAACAATTTCCTGACAAAAAAAATGAAATTCAATGGAAACATTTCCAAATGGAGTGATATCGTCGAAGTGTACAAAGCGGATTGCAACCATGCACAAATGAGGCTGTTGCACAAATTAAACGATGAACACGTAATTCCTGATAAAATTAAGAAAATGAAGGTATGTACTAGTATTTATATATAATAATATCTGAAACGTAAACATTGGTTTCTTTTCTCTCGATTTATTATAAGCACACATAGTAAAGTAAAGTATCAGCCTATATACTGTCCCACTGCAGGGCAAAGGCCTCCATCATAGAAATCAAGTTATCGCTACTATGATGGGATTAGGCTTAATCACCACGCTTGCCTAATGCGGATTGGTGAACACAAACCCGAGCTATGTTCGAAAAATTCGAAACATACTTTTTTGCTCGACCCGGGAATCGAACCCGGGACCCCGAGATCACGGCCCGGTACTTAAACCACTAGACCAACAGGGCGTTATAAGCACACATAATTTGTTTTAATTTAAATTATTTACTTATAACTTTTTTATCTCCACTGGTGTTGGAAGTGTCCATGGGCGGCGGCAATTGCTTACTATCAGGAGATCCACCAAAATTGTCCACCTAATGATACGAGTAGTGGGACCGTTCGCCAGTACATAGCCAATTATATCTGTCGAGTTATTAAGTTATGACGTGTATTTTTCTTTACTTCAGGTAAAAAACTGTGTCAAAGTTCTAAGCAGAACAGTTGCATCAACTTTATCCTACACTGCCCAGTTCTGTAAGTAAATAAAAAAGTTAAAAAAGATTTTTTTTTGTGTTTCATAAATATCAGATATTGATCTCTAATAAGTTTTTGTTTTGTTGTGCAGCACATTATGCTGATGGACAACCTGTCAGTGAAACATTGAATAACACAGCAGAGGCTGTTGCATTCTTCGATAACTTGTTCGACTCGGTGAATGGAGCATCAATATCAAGAAAAAATAAACCATTACGACAAGGCGTCACAGAAAAGTCACCAAACCAAGAATTTTGGAATGAAGCAATAAAAACCTTAAAAGACATAAGGTTTATAGACAACAAAGGAAAAGAGATATCTGTGCCCTCCATCCAAAATTGGATTGTAACACTTAACAGTTTTAAAAGGTTATGGCAGTTTTTTCAAACTAAAGGCTTGAAAATTATGCGTCCAAGATATTTTAATTCTGACCCCATAGAAAACTTTTTTGGTCAGGTTCGGGCGTATAATTTTCGAAATAATGATCCTGACTGCCATACCTTTAAAAGCACCTTTCGTTCACTGCTCATTACAAGATTTATAAAATTTCATTCAGACACATTTAATTGTGAAGAGGATTCAAGTGACCAGATGTTAAAGTTAAAATCCTTGTTTGAAGGAAATAATGAAAATAAACCATTATTACCTTCAAACGAGGATTATGACAAAGAGGAAATGAAGTCACTTGAATCCTCTATATCAAATGTTGAAACAAGTTTAGTCGTAGAAGCAAGGCAAGAAAGATTGAATGTACACTCACGTGCATACACCACTGGGTGGGTCATTAGAAAATTATTAAAAAATAATAATTGTGAGGAATGCATAAATAATCTGTTGTCAAAAGAAAAAGCTCCCATTCATAAATTAATATCATCCAGGGAGTATAATAAGACGACAGATAAATTGACCTACCCTTCAGAGCCCGCCGTGAGATTTTTCGGAAATATAGTGTT
Source organism: Cnaphalocrocis medinalis (assembly GCA_014851415.1). Classification (NCBI taxonomy): domain Eukaryota; kingdom Metazoa; phylum Arthropoda; class Insecta; order Lepidoptera; family Crambidae; genus Cnaphalocrocis; species Cnaphalocrocis medinalis. Next base: position 21,335 of record JABMDO010000346.1, read on the forward strand.
GAGGGCTAACAAATATTTTGAAAATAGCCCTCAGCAGCAGGATTTACTAAAAAATCTTTCTAAAATTATAAAGTCCAGTTGTTCCTACGATTTTTTGACTTGTGTTAAACATAAAAGTAGTATGTTAGATTACTTTATAAATATTACATTGCGCCTAGCAGTGTTCAATTGGTGCAACACCATTAATAAAATTTTAAAGGGCACAGATATAATTAGGTTGTCTAATAAAAGCTTACCTAAAATGCAACAAAAGGCTTTAAATAAATTTAAAACAAAATTAAAAAATAAAAAAATTAATAAATAAAACTTTGTTTTAATTCTACTACCTCTCTAAAATTCAAAGCTCATAAATTAAAATTTATGTTTAAACTAAACTATGTTTTACTTTTGAATAGGGGATCTAAATGTTTGGGATTATTTGTAAATATCTGTCAGTTTAGTTCACATAAAAATACAAAATCGAGATGAATTCAATTTATTGATTAGAAGGGAAAGCAAAATGCTATGGCTTTTTAGAATATGTCATTGCCTACTTAAATTTAAAAAATAAAGCTGTCACCATAGCTTTGCTTTTTAGAATATGTCATTGCCTACTTCAATTTTTTAAAAATAAAGCTGTCATCATGGATATGTGAGGCTCCATAGAGCGAGTTTTCCGCTTTAGGAGTTACCCGTCTGAACTTGTTCTCTTATTAGTCTGTGGTCGCGACGCAGACTGCTTGCTGACACTGACATTTTACAAGCGAGGCCGCGAATTTGCTGGAGGATTAATGGGGTTTCCAGTTTGTTCGCACATCGCACTAGATGCCACTCACACACAGAACTAATCTATGAAAAATACCTCTGTTTGTAACCGTAGCGTATTTGGGTACTTTATTAGTGCCTTAGCAATATACGGACACAAAAACATAGGTTCTTTCCTGGAGAGAATTAAGGAGACAAATTAATGTTGTATGAGTCTATATTGTTGTTGAAATCTTTAGTTGTTGATACGTAATACGTAATTTTGGTACCTTTGAAGTCCTATTTGCTTAGAATTTTCTAGTTCATCATTTTCGACCCACTTTGAGCCCCATAGTGAAGGATCCCCGGTGAGCTTCTCAGCGAATACTGTTAATATGACCGCCAACTTATAGTTCTCCAGGCAGGACAGTTCCTTGAAATACCGCGGGTCCAGCACTCGAGCCCAGTGGTAATACTTTTCTGTCACTTCGCACCCGGAACATTTATATTTACTGAAGAAATTGATCAGTTTGTCCCAAGACGATTTTGTTTCTTCACACGTGGTCAGTTGCACTATAAGCCGTACGTTTTCTTTGGATTTAACTTTAGTACAAATTATTTGCCAAACTCTAACTAAATTGAATCCGTAGTCAGCAGTGTAGTTCAGTAGCAGCCTAAGAGCAGATTTTAAGTGCCAACTGTTGGTTGAATCGGAGAGAATAACGAGTTTAGCAAACATAACAGGCGTGTTGTTGGCTTTCTTGCAAAATGTTCTGAAAGCGCTTTTGAAGCAGCGCTTGTGAGGTGGAAAATATAGACGCTGGCCATTCAAGACTGGTACAATATTCTTGTCGGTTAGAAAATCAAGGAACTTACTACTGTGGAATGTAGACACCAGGTGCTTGTAGCTTTTAGCCGTGGCGCGCATGAGCACGAGCGCGACCACGGCGAAGAAACACTTCAACACGACTCTCCCACGTGGCTGGCTCTCCCAGTTGGCTAGTACTTTGTTGCAGTATGTGTTGAATGCAGCATTCTGTGCTGGACCATAAGAAAGCGTTCCATTTCGTTTAGAAACTCGTACATTATCGGATTGAATACCATACAACAATGCGTCCAAATTATAGGAATGCTCTTCATCTCTCTCAGCCTCAGTTTCGTCGGCGCTGGTATCTTCATCTATGTTATTGTCATTAGACGTAGTTTCGTGGATTTGAATATTATAGAATTGCAACTGTTCTTCTATTGCTCTTGTTATATCAACATTGCTAAGAGATGCAGATATGTTTTTCAATAGTTCCTTATCACTTTGTGACATAGCACCATTTATAATTGTATCTATGTCATCATTTACCTTGACATGTTGTTCTTGTGACGTCGATGGTTGTGGAGACGGTTCTCGCTCCTCTTCAGACAGGTCAACGTTTACAGGTTCTCCGGTTTTAAAAATATTTTTATTTTCATCTGCAATATTTTTTTCTTCGGAACTTAAAAAAAACAACTTGCCATCTCTACGGAACTGGCCAGAATGCCACGCAATAGTTTCGTCGAGCGGAGACACAGGCATGATAGACAGTACGGCAAACACCAAGTCCTCCACTGCGATGCCCTTCTGCTTCCTACCGCCTAAGTAGAAGTTTAGGAATCTGGTAATAATGACTTTTTGAACCGCCAAGGCGGTAACAGAATCTGGGAAGAACTGTTTTGTGGCAATCTTTACACATTCAATGTCTTTCCACTTTCGTATTTCGGTCACATTTTCTGCTCTGACGCTTTCGTCACTCATCTTACTTATCTGAAAATAAGTAACATAAAATAAACCCCTGTTGAAGTATAGAATACCTATAATAATATTATTTATTCGGAGCACTACAATAGAAACTTTAAAACTAATCTATACTATCTATAAAGAGGCATAGCCTTAGCCAGGGGTTAAATTTTATTTTCTTGAACGGGGGGCGGTATAACCAGAGGATGTACAGTAGAAAATTTAAAATACTTAAGTCGTTTTATAGGCCTACTAGTCTCACGAGCTAACATAGAATAACAATTATGATAGGTAAACTTACTGAAGAATGTAAAATGCTTAAAATAAACAACAACTCAAAAACCATGTACCTACCTACTTAATCCATACCTACTAATATTATAAATGCGAAAGTAACTCTGTCTGTCTGTCTGTAACTCTTTCACGCCAAAACTGGGTACTCAAAGGATTTAAATGAAATTTGGTATACAGATAATCTAGACCCTGAGAAAGGACATAGGACTTTTTATTGCGAAAAGGGGGTTGAAAGGGGGGTAAAAAGATACGTACTTTTCCACGCGGACGGAGTTGCGGGCGGCCGCTAGTTAAGTATAATACTTAAACTAAAACTAACCCCCAACGGAGACTTAAAAATAGACATTGTTTAAAAATGATGTTGTCACTTTTATAAAAGTTAGACTTCCTCGGTGGCGCAATGGATAGTGGGTCGCACTCTGCGCTTCCCGGGTTCGATCCCCGGTCGGGCCAAAAATTGTAAACTGAGTATTTCTGTTCAGAAATTCTCAGTGTCAGCCCGAAGTCTGGAAGATGGCGGTTTTTGTTTGAAAGCACATTAAGCTGTTGGTCCCGCGCCTAATCCTTCTTCGATCGTGTCACTCTGGTGTCTCATCGAAATATGAGGGGAATAAAGAGTGGACTTGTGTCTGCGTACACACTTGTGCACTATAAAAACGTACTGCGTCGATGGCTGATCGTTAAGATTAGTCGCCTTAACCGTATCGTTGTTCGGTTAGGAGGACAATAATAAAAGTTACAACTGAAAATTGAATCAGTTTTAAACCAGAACTAACTTTAGACCACGTATTGTACCTAATAGGGGCTAAGTGTTTGATTATTACCTGATCGGAAATTGCCGATGGCACTGAACCACTTCATCAAAGAAATAAAAAGACAATACCTACGTACATATACTAATATATGTAGGTATTTTTTATAAAATGTTTTAGGTACACCTAGTCTCTAATCCATCGAAATTTACCTCATGCGAACCACATGATTGTGTTTCATACAATGTATAAATGAAAAATATAATACATTAATAGATAAGACGATATTTTAAAAGTCCAATAAAAACTTACCCAAGGTTAACTTGTCTGAAGGTTTAAGTAATATAAGTCGGTTCATTAAATATGTTTACCAATGATTATATTCAGGATTACCTAAGCAAAGAGCTTGCGTGTGCGACACCACCACACCCAACCCCGCTTTCAATCTGCAATATTCCCGCGTATTGCGCCACTAAATAAGTACTCTTTGTTTGTATAGCATTCCAAGACTCGGGCACCATATCGGTACTCCCCTCTACTTCAATAGCTTCAAATTCCCCGAATTGGTGTTGCTAGTTTACGTATTTACTTACATAATAATTATTACGGCAGAGACAAAACAACAATGTTAGAGTAAAAAAAAGATTAAGGATGTAGGGATATGCTGAGGCTGCGCCTTGTTGGCCACAAACCACAATGTCATGTCCTATTAGTATATTTTGTTGTTTTTTGTTCTTCATACTTGTTTACTGTGTTGTTTTGTGGCCAATAAACATTTATCTTCTGTGAAAGATTATTTTTATTATTATTTATAGTTATCATCGCCGCCGGATATCCGCAACACCTGAGGCATCACAAATGCGTTGCCGGCTCATAAGGAAGGAATAAGCCCTTTTCTTGAAGACCACTAGTTCGAATCGTTATTGATCGAATACTTTAAAATGTATTTAAAATTTCTGCAGGATAGATAGGCCTCGAAAGTAATTTATTCGAAAGGCTTTTATCGAATCGATCATACAAAGAAATTGGTTAGACATGTATTTAACTCAGCAACACTACATCTCAACCAAAGAAAACAATGATTCATAACGCATTTCAACTCCCCACTGCAACAATTTAAAGCGGAACATTTGCTTGGGCAAACCTTTTAATAATATGCTTCAACCGATTCGCCTAATGCGGCGGCTGCTCTTGACGATCGATCGGCCACTTGCGCATAACCTGGTTTTCAATGTGTGCGCGAAGACAAGCACACTTTATTCCCTTAGCGTCCTCATATTTCGATGGGACATCAAAGTAACAACCGAAGAGGGAACGGGTATTTAACTGGGGTACAATACATTGCTACATTGTGACAAAACCGCCATCTTCCAGACTTTGGCTAACACTGGGAAAAGACCAAAGGATCGAATCCGGGACCCCGTTCACGTTACCCTATTGTGGAATTACCTTTATTTTGATTTTTGAGAGTCCTTACAAGTGCTATTTATGCACTGTGTGATGGGGTAACTCGAACTGACGCCGTCTGTACATACTACCTCCAACAGTCTACTGCACAATGGGTTATAGCTAAAAAGTATCCAGAAAATATGATTTTCCTATCTGACCTTTCATTTCCAATGCTGACCCTTGTCACATGAAGAATATGGCATTGACTTAAGGAGGTGCATGATCAGAGGCTAAAAATGTTTAAAAGAGGAAATATTGCTCTGCAGTGAGTGCCAGAACCAGACGACAAGACCCATTGTTAGATCATCAAACATCTATTTAACAGTCAGTAAGCTAAGAACCTGATTTTTTTTCTTTTTTATAGTTTTTTTTTATATTATAGGAAGGCAAACGAGCAAGAGGGTCACCTGATGGTAAGTGATCCCCGCCGCCCATGGACATCAGCTACACCAGAAGGAGTAGGAGGAAGGAGAGAGGGTTTCTGAAAAAAGAAACCAAATATAATAGTTAAGTTTGGAAAATAAATGTTAGAGAAATTGACATCATATATCAATTAAGACAGCAATAAACCTAATACGATAATTTATTCACCAGCTTTTATGAAACAATTACACATTCACTGTTAACTATGGTTCGATCAGTCCGTTCACTTCTTGGGTGCCGCTGCCTGTTCATTGATGGGGTCAAGTTTAGGCTCCTCAAACTTGAAAGAGGGGAAGGAGGTCATGTCCACTCCAGAACCACCTCCATACTGCTTTTCCAGCTTCTCTAGTTCAGTTTTCATTTCCTTTTCAATGGCGGGGCTGGGATCAACCAATTTGCCACCACTGAAACAAAAAAAAATTTTGCATCATAAGAAAACCTGAACAAGAAATAATATAAAAAATAGATTTGGTTTCAAATCTGTTTTGGCTGTTATATGACATAGACAAGAGGCTTTTCAATGCAGATGTTTAGAGAAGGGTTAAAAGCCATCATTAATGAGACACTTCTTAACCCATTGAAAAATAAAACATTATTCTAAATGTACATTTTTTTAGGTGCTTAATTATCTGAAAAAAATATTTGCGGGTTATCATATATTTTTCTAAATATTAACCATGTTTATAAATTTAATTACCAATTTTTTTCAAATCATTATCATAAAGATAAGTTGTTAAATACCACTTAACATTAGCCCAATCCCTATCTTTATATACTGTAGGCCTAACGCAAATAACTATTTTATTAAAAATATTAGAAGGTCAATGTTACGACAGGATTGATACTTACGCACTCTTCTGCTTGTATTCCCGGATTTTGTCCAAGAAAAGCTGTTGAATTGGATCTGTGGCCTTGGAGGTAGCCGCCAAGTTCCTGGTGACGACGACTGAAGAGCGGGCAGCCCGCAGGCCTCCGAGGAGCGAAGAGCTGAGCATCTGAAATACGGTACAATCTAACCTCAAATTCTGGTTACATAACTATGCCAAAAAATATTGCACTTTGAAAGATATCACAGAGTTGTATTAATATTCGTTAAATATATAACTAGAAAGCGTTTTACTCCATAAATATTGAGTAATCTTGTTAAATAAAATACCTTGGTAATATTGGTCTGTCGTCGAATTAGTGACACTTGACAGCAAATGTCAATTATGTTTCTTTTTTTGCTATTTGTTACTGTCTTGGTGTAGTCAAGTATAGTCATGCTGCCGTCATTAAAATGTATACTTTTAAAAATCCAATAAATTATTAAAGTCGTGTTTATTCATGAGCAAATTACGGAGTTTCACAGTGGCAGTGGCGCCATTAATTTTATTTCATGCCTTTCTTGCTGCATTATATTTTATGCCCATTTTAAACTTTATAAAATAAGAATGCTGCTCAGTATTGTTTCTTTGCCATTGTGAAAAAAAATTGCTGTTCTTTTGTTTTTTTCGCCTTGGCGTCGATTTCCCGCCATTTTCATTCGAATAAATAGTTTTCTTTCTTCCATGAAGCGGGATTAGCGGGAGTGAAAATAACAATATTTTTTGCTTGGAACGTTTTTCATCAATAGCTATTTCTAGAAAGATCACAAGTTTGGATAATCCTAAACTATGGATATCGGTGATATTAGCAAAGTAGCTAGTAGGAAAAGATTGAATGTGGAAGCAGAAAAACTACGCGAAAAAGTTTCTCGTGAGACTGCGAAAATAATTAAATTGAAGGTAGGTAATTCATGGCTTAGATTAGTACTTAGGTACTTAGACCGCCGATAATGTATTTTTAATGTCTGTAATATTTTGTGCAATAAAGAGTATATCTATCTATCAACTTCAATGTTCCGGTCCAGTTAAACTTAAATAGCTCTGTTGCATTGGCAGGTAGCTCAAGACACCGCGTACTGGGACCTGAAGGAGAAGCTGCAGCAGGTGGAGGGCAACCATGAGCGGCTGCAGCAGAACATGGTGGAGGTGCAGATGCAGCACGAGGCCATCTCCGGCCAGTACCAGGACGAGCTCCGGCTGCGCCCTGAAACGCTCAACAAGTATGCGTAGATACTTACTCCACTGGCTCATAGACCCGAAAAGAGTCTTGGCCTCCGAAACAAGAGAACGCCACTTTAGTCGATCCTGCACTATTTGTCGCCAGTCACCGGCCTGTAGGCCTAACATGCGCACCGCGACAAAATTTTGTCGACTCGTTCGCGAGAGCGCATCCTTCTAGGTATCCCGCTCATCGCTCAGTCAGGTGAGCGAGACGCAACTTGCGCCGACAAAGTACGAGTGTCGACAAATTATCTCGTGGTGCGCATGTTAGCCCGGCTGAAGTTTCCAGCCATAGGTATAGGCCGACCTACTGGGCGTCGGCTCATCGGTCGGCTCTGGTATGCTTTCTTCACGAGTCGGACCTCGTCCAGTCTCTCGAGGTGGCCAAGCCAGGTGGCCAGGGTAGCATTTTTTTTTATGCGATAGGTAGCAGACGAGCAGGCGGATCACCTGATGGTAAGCAAGCAATTGCCGCCGCCCATGGACACAGCAACACCAGTGGAGTCACAAGTGCGCTGCTAACCTTTTATCCCCTTCCCACCCGATGGGCCTCCGGTACCCTCACTCACTCGGCGAAACACAGCACAGGAGCTGCTTCAAGCCGGTTTTCTGTAAGGCAGTGGTATCACTCCGGTCGAGCCGGCCCATTCATGCCGCAGCATGGCTCTCCCACTTTGTAAAATTCTGGGTCCAGTAAAATTACAAGACGATGGCTGGAGGATGCCTAGATAAGGAGATAGATTTAAAATAGATCATCATCATCATGTCAGCCCACATCCACCTAATGCTGGTATAGGCCTCTTTTTTATTACGCCACTACCTACGGGCACCAGCCAGCCTCAGCCATTGTTTCCCCACTAAGTACCCTTATAATATCGTCGGACGGGCGGGTGGTCTACCCACAGGACGTCGCTCCAATCTTGGCTGCCATTCGGTAAGCTTTATAGTCCACCTATCATCCTTGCGTCTTGCCAGGTGTCCTGCCCATCTCCACACACTCGCTAAAATAGATAGGTAGTTAAATCATTTATCAGCAATTATCCTATTTACCAATATTTCAGGATGAGCAGCACCCGCGAGATTTGTGACGTCCTGGAAGAGTACAGCGAGCGGCTGAAAGAAACGCTGTCCCGCTGCAAGAGCGACCAGGCCACGCTGTGCGAGGCCTACCAGAAGTCCGGCCAGCTGGTGCGCGACATCAAGCTGAAGCAGCTGCGGACTGATGAGCAGAACAAGCAGCTCATTGAGAGACTGGAGGAGAAGGGTAAGGCCCGTAGCCTAGACAGAACTCAGGGCCACGCTGTGCGAGGCCTTCCAGAAGTCTGGCCAGCTGGTGCGCGACATCAAGCTGAAGCAGCTGCGGGCTGATGAGCAAAACAAGCAGCTCATTGAGAGACTGGAGGAGAAGGGTAAGGCCTATAGCCTGGACAGAACTCAGGGCCACGCTGTGCGAGGCCTACCAGAAGTCCGGCCAGCTGGTGCGCGACATCAAGCTGAAGCAGCTGCGGACTGATGAGCAGAACAAGCAGCTCATTGAGAGACTGGAGGAGAAGGGTAAGGCCTGTAGCCTAGACAGAACTTAGGGCCACGCTGTGCGAGGCCTACCAGAAGTCCGGCCAGCTGGTGCGCGACATCAAGCTGAAGCAGCTGCGGGCAGACGAGCAGAACAAGCAGCTCATTGAGAGACTGGAGGAAAAGGGTAAGGCCTATAGCCTGGACAGAACTCAGGGCCACGCTGTGCGAGGCCTACCAGAAGTCCGGCCAGCTGGTGCGCGACATCAAGCTGAAGCAGCTGCGGACAGATGAGCAGAACAAGCAGCTCATTGAGAGACTGGAGGAGAAGGGTAAGGCCTATAGCCTAGACAGAACTCAGGGCCACGCTGTGCGAGGCCTACCAGAAGTCCGGCCAGCTGGTGCGCGACATCAAGCTGAAGCAGCTGCGGACAGATGAGCAGAACAAGCAGCTCATTGAGAGACTGGAGGAGAAGGGTAAGGCCTGTAGCCTAGACAGAACTCAGGGCCACGCTGTGGGAGGCCTATTAAAAGTCTGGCCAGCTGGTGCGCGACATCAAGCTGAAGCAGCTGCGGGCTGATGAGCAAAACAAGCAGCTCATTGAGAGACTGGAGGAGAAGGGTAAGGCCTGTAGCCTAGACAGAACTCAAGACCACGCTGTGGGAGGCCTACTAGAAGTCTGGCCAGCTGGTGCACGACATCAAGCTGAAGCAGCTGCGGGCTGATGAGCAGAACAGGCAAATTGAGAGACTGTAGGAGAAGGGTAAGGCCTGTAGCCTAGACAGAACTCAAGACCACGCTGTGGGAGGCCTACTAGAAGTCTGGCCAGCTGGTGCACGACATCAAGCTGAAGCAGCTGCGGGCTGATGAGCAGAACAGGCAGCTAATTGAGAGACTGTAGGAGAAGGGTAAGGCCTGGCTAAGCTGGAGCATGTAGTTTTATGCTATTTACATTTTAAAAGATTTGTTTCGTCTTTGTGATTTGCATATTAAGGCTCAGAGTTTCACCATTGTTTTTGATAACCCAAGAGAAATGCGTTACGCATTGGTACCCCTCCGCCTCACGACGGGCTCCCCCGCACGACATCGGGACATTGACTAAAACCTCTGGAATTCTCTCTGAACGTCTGGTGGGAGAGGATCGTGGATCCGAGCTCAGTGTTTCACCTCTCTTATCCTCCTTCGACTGACTTTGCCCTTATAGTGGAGCGATGTTTACCCCGCTAACATCTTCCGGTTGGGTTGGCAGTGAAGCTGACGAGCGAGCACCAGAGCCAGCTGGTGCAGTACCTGTCGGGCGCCAAGCAGCAGGCGGACGCGGAGCTGGCCGACGCGCGCGTGCGCCTGGCCGCGGCCGCCGCGCAGCGGGACGACCTCGTGGCCTCCGTCGGCGACCTGCACCGCTCCCTGGAGATACAACAGCTTGACATGCAGAAGGTAAGCTCTGCCATCTGGTGCAAAACGAACAGGCGAAGTAGCAGGCAGAAATTATTGTAAGTTATTTTGCTCAAATGAAACTCTGTAACTTATTACTATTTGACAAGAGTAACTATTGAGTTTCTTGATGGTGTCTTCTCAGTAGAAATCGGACCGATACGTGGAAGATGGAAATAATAATAAGTACTTAGTTAACATGTTCATATGCAGAAGATATCTTCCTTTTGGTGTAAGGAAGGAACATAATATATATAGGACGTGCTGGGTACGTGTACAGTAAAGACGCAGGCCATAGCGGAGCAATTATAGATAGGATGAAAGATGAGCAGCTCACCGCGACATCTTTAGGAGAGGAGGAAATCAAGCTTGATAATACTTAAGTATGCAGAAAGTAAGCTATCCCGCCAGCTAGTAGTTAATACCAAATCATACAATTTATTTTGAGTCTTTTGGGAAGCTTGCAGTGGCGTAGCTAGCAGGGATGGCATGCAGGGTGGATCCACACTTTCGAAAAGCCGCTGAAACTGCTGCACTAATATTTACTTACTTAGTTAAGAAATGTTATTGCAGAAAGATGAATCAATCGCGTCCCTCCAAAATGACATGAAGCAACTGCTCCACGAGTTCAACGTGCAGGCTGCAGATATGAAGAACACAATCCTCAAGCAAGATAAAGAGTGAGTAAGCTTATCCCACCTACTGGTAAAACAGATTTTTCATCCTAGTTTCTGAACTAGAGAGGGAGAGGGAGGCAATTCGTATTTTAGGTCTCATTTAGGCATTTTGCTAAGCCTCCCTCCCAGCCGTGCAGGTATTTGGGGGTCCCAAAGATTTTGCATCCCTGAAAATTGGAGAGGAGTGCTCAATGGGACAGGAGAACCTACCTAGCAGAACCCTCTGTTCCAATCAGACAGATCACGTGTAACAAAAATACGTTGTTAAAGTGTCTGTAATCTAATTAATTAGGACTTGCTCTTCTTGTCCAGCTTAAAAGAAGCAGCCGAGTCTAATGAAGCACTGAAGAAAGCATTGTGCAACCAAGAACTGTTCACCAAGAGCATCTGTGACCAGAACAGCCAGCTGCAAGAGAAGATTTCCTCACTGGAATGATCCGCCTGCTCGTCTGCTATCTGCTAGCTATCACATAAAAAAAGGATGGGTTTAGGGTAAAAGAAGAAGCGCTGATAGAGCAGAGTCCGCTTGTGACCACAGCTGTTGTAGCAAAGCTGAAACTCAAGCAGTATCTAAGTTTTTTAATGTGATAGGTGGTAGTCGATGTTTTCCCTCACCCCGAGCTTATAATTATATTATAGAACTAGTGGCCCGCCCTCACTTCGCTTCGGGACCGTAATTCAGAAATGAACTAATAGATGGCGCTGTGCTAAATTACATCGCGCAAGCGTTTCGTGTT
>JABMDO010000347.1:0-32479 GCA_014851415.1 Cnaphalocrocis medinalis
AACCTCTTTTTTTTACCTTGGCTGACACATTTCACATTTATGTTTTTGATGGTTATCATAATTTCATTTAAAAAGAAAACTACAGGTTTCATAGAAAATTATATTTTCAGTTCAAACTAGTAATTCCTAGATGTCGCTGTCCACCGATAGTAGCTGATTACTCTATACCCAGTATGTAAGTTACATACTCTATGCTCACTAATTTATAAATGGCATCTGACAATTTTGGACATCTGTAATGAGTTTTTTTTGTACGTCCAGAAATCAATTTAAAAATATAAAATAGTGGTAAAAGGAATATTGGCTATAACCACTTACAGTGTAATTTTTTTGTATCTCGTAATTTTTAGAGTAATTAATAATCTAAAAAAGCGTAATTCACATCCGGGTACCCCAAAAACATAAATGGCATTTTAATTTTCATATCAATTTCGATGAAATGTTGTCAATTCATGAAATAACAATCTGTTTAGAAATTATGAATAAAACCAAGTTGTATAAAATGGAATAATTTATATTTAAAGAAAAATGAAGAGAAATTGAGAATATTAACTTAGGTGCAGGCTTACAGGTACAAATTAAATCTAGGCTAGCTACAATCTACCATTTATGATCCCACAATGATGTTGTTGATGGGGATGTGTATGAGCTTCACGAAGAACCCGATGAAGCCCATGATGCAGAAGCCGATAGCTGTGGCGATGGCGATCTTTTGGAATTCTGGAAAACAAATTACACAATGTTAAGAAAAAGGTAAAAGGGTAATTCAGACTTGGAACAAGTCAATTTAAATGTTGACAAAAACACAACAGAAATTAGATTGACCTGACCTGAATTCTAATGCAGGTAATTTGAGCTAAGAGCATTAAGACAATGAAGGAACTTAAAATGGATGAAATACTCATTAAGGTTAAAGCATACTAATGTGGCTTCCTTATAAGTAAGAGGGCAAAAGTTTTATAAGTAACCATGTACCTACATAGTGAAAGGTACTTTCATTTAAGGAACAATAACCTGTTGCACATTCAAGCTAATAAGTCTAATATAACAAGTGATTGTTACAGGCCACTGATGTAGCTTTAACATTATGTTGACAATGAAAAGGAAGTAATTAGAAATGGCCAGATTTCATAAGAAATAACAGTAAATCCCATGCCCTAGAGTTTACAAACAGTACAAAACCTCTGTACTTCATATTAGCTTACTAAACTACATTATATTTGTTAGGAAAACTGAAAGTATAAGTAGGTACCTATTTTACATAGGTAATACAATACTTAACAAAAATACACAAGGTAGGGATCCAATCAATAATTCTTTCTAGAATTAATTATACCTATCAAAAGCAGATTTATAACAATAAATCTGTGTTATGTACACTAGACGTAATTAAAATTTATATAGATGCAACCTCAATGGCTTCGTGCCAACTTCGAAGATTCACAACAAGATCAGCTAAAGATGAAGTAAACTGATATAGGCTTTGAAAACTCACCTTTCCTGTCGGGTTTAGTGCATCTCCGTACTAATCTGATAGAATCCTTAGCGAACTGCTTGCCTGGCTCAACAAACTTGGTGATTTGGTCCATTTTCTGAAATACAAGTTACACACAAACTGCGTTTAGTTGAGGCCGCACAGGTGTTAATTTATTAAAATCCATATTGAGATGTATTACTTACAATTCACTGTTTTCTAAATAAAATTCGGAGTAAAATGAGCGAAATGCACACGCAATAGAGAAATCGAGTCGACAAATGAAATGACAAAACATGAAACGTCAGCCACGTTTCGAGAATACACGGCACGTCACCACCATTTTTATTCGGATATGTCCACGTAATCCACGTTTATAAAAAAAACAAAGTTTGCAATAAATCTACAACCAAATGTATTTTTGTTGTAAGCGTCAAGAAGGTCGCGATAACAGATTTTTGGAATACTATAAGGGAGTTCCCATGTTTTATAAATAACTAACTAATGGGGCTACCATACCATATGACATATACGGCAGTGGCGCCATCTATTAATATCATTATTTATGATGACACATTATACTGGCTACACCTCAGGGCTACACCTCGGATTCTTCCGAGGGCTACACCAAAATCTTTAGTTACCTGAATTAATTGTGAACTTACTAACTTTATACTGGATAAATGAAAGTCAAACTTGCTCAGAACAACCAACGCTGCGCCGCGTTGCACAGTGAATCGACGCCATACATACATACAAGCAATGGGATGGGACACCACAGGCTACTAAAACAATCATTTTCATTAATTCAATTCTTTATTATCAACTTGGGTCTCAGGCCGTCCACGGGTCTTGTTTTAAAGGTCGAAATTTCCAGAACGAAATTTCAAACGAAAGTTGGAACCAACAAAAACAAACTGTTTTCTTTTGCAACACGCACGATCGCGCGCCATACACATCATTCAGCCTTCGAGTCGTTTCCGCAGCACTAGTGCCACGGCGGAACTCGGACTCGTATATTCATAATCTCGGAAGAATTAGTTCTAGTTCTTAAACAAAATATCAAATAGACAGGCCAAGCGCGTATCACCGTAAGGGACAGATATCTATATAGCCCGGCCAAATGAAAAATAACTACAAAATGGCGTATGGATGTGAATCTTCAGTACGACTGAATTTGGATAGTTATTACGGTAGTAATAATACGAACAAAAATCGAACTGAGCATGGGTTACTATGGCAACTAGCTTTTGTTGGGCACACTTGGGCATACTCTAAACTGTGCCTAACAAAAAAAGTGAAACTCTGACCAAGAATGACGGTCATCAAAGGACAAATCACATACAAATCATGAGTACCTACCTAAAATAGCTTTACGAATTTGCAATTCCTTACCAAAGAGGAAAAAATCGTAATTAAAGTGGCCAGTGTAATATAGGGCCCACCCAACATTTATTTTGTGAATAGAATAACCTTGATTACGTCACCACGTTAGTTAAATTATATGATCAAAGTAAATACATAGCTTTAATGTATTGGTGATTATATTTTATAATCCATACATTAGGCAACAAATGTGTTAAGTAATAAAGTTTTGATCTGATATTTCATACGGTATGGTAGCTCCATTGGTTATAAATCCGTTAGTTCCCAAAAAAATCCGTTACCGTTCCCAAACATCCTTAGAGCATTAAACCAACCAGCCTCTCCCTTAGAGCATTTGAATGCTCTAAGAGCTTCTTCAGTTGGTTTAATGCTCTAAGTCTAAGCAAACATCCGTCCCTAAGACTTTCTTGACACAATATTACCAATGAATTTAACTATAAAAAAACAAAAATCCAATTTGCTCAAACACAAGCCCTTTTCTTATAAAAAAGTTAATGTCTTTTTTTTTTTTTTTTTTATAATATTTTTACGGCTTCGGAACGGTCCATACAGCCAAATCTTCATCACAATATTTTCATATTGAGTGCAGATCAGTCCTCTGGGACTTTATAGGAGTCTGTTGAATGAAGCATTCTTGAATTTTATTATTTTTCTGTTGAAATCAACATTTTCTTATATGATCTGAACGTCTTGAATCTTGATTAAAAATCTTGATAATGAATGTGTGTATTTCTCAAAGTGCTTGAAATGTGGAAACTATGTACTGGTAAATGTCTTGATATGTTTCAGGATTCTTGAGTATAGATGGCAGGAGGCGGGGAATTTCTTCGTTTTTGAATACCTTTATTAGGCCATCTATAAGGAGCAATCTTTGCACATGAAAGGCGGAGCAATCCAGAATTAAATGATCTAAGGTGGCTTCATTATATGAGCAGTAATTGCAAGCGGCGGAAGTACTGAGCTTAATTCTTTTCAGGTGAGCAGGGAACTGTCCATGTCCAAGTCTTAATCTATTGAGTGTGGTAATAAATTTTCTTGAAGGTGATTCTATTTTGAAATACCACGGTTTGGTGGGTATATTTTGTTGTATTTCTGCATACCATTTTCCTTTGAATTGTCTTGTATATTCCCAGTCTCTTGCCCATAAATCAAACATACGTATCTTCAATAAAGGATAGTAATCTGTCATTGGAACTGCAGGTGGAGCATATTGCGATGTGTCAGTATCTGGAGCTTGAATTTTCATTAAGTTGTCCACAATTTCATTTCCAGTTATTCCTGAGTGTGACGGAACCCATAAAAATTCTATTCGGTATTCACTATAATGTAATAATTCACGAATTTTCATAATATATGGGTTGTTTTTATATGAAATTTTGGGATTTTGTAGGCAATTGAGAGTACTTAATGAGTCGGTAACAATCATGAAGCACGTACTTTCTTCTTTGCTTATTCCCCTTATATACTGAAGAGCAGTAAATATAGCATAGACTTCAGCTGTAAATATTGATGCCCTGTTATCGAGTGTAAAGCATCTGCCGAATTTTGCTGTGGAATCATAATACGCTGCTTTGGTGCTCTCATTTGTCTTCGATCCATCCGTATATATCCTTCTATGGTTAGATTTTTCACTATTGATAAAACTCAGAAAATCATCATTATTCCATATTTTATACTGGCAAATTGTAGGCACAGTTAATTGAATTTCTAATGAACCAAGGTCCCAACGAATATTATGGTCAATGTATTTACACAAATGATCAAGGTCCTGTTTAAATTCCCCTTGTAATAAACTATTATTAATGTACAAATCAATGTATTCTCTATTAGCCAATATCTTCAGATAATATTTTTCAGATAAGTAGTTAACCCTTATTTCTATTGGAGATATACCTGCCTCTATTTCAAGTGAATTAATGGGAGTGGAACACATAGCCCCAGTAATAATGCGTAAACCTTTATTTTGCATGACTTCTAATTTGTGAAATAAAGATGAGCTTATGCATTTTCCAAAAACTATTAAACCATAGTCATAATGACTTCTAACAATTGCCTTAAAAATCATATTTAAAAGTTTTGGGTCCATCCCCCAAGATACACTAGCTAAATGCCTCATAATATTTACACTCTTTTGCATTTTACTAATTACTTTATAGATATGAGAATTGAAATTCATTTTAGGATCGAAAATAATGCCTAAAAATTTTTTTCATCTACTACACTAATATTTACAGAGCAATATCTTAAATCTATATTTACATTATTATAATCGATTTTATTGCTAAAAATCATAGCAGAACTTTTATGAGGGTTAATATCAAGTTTTAGCATTTCTTTATAATACAAGAATAATTTATTTAACGCTTCATTTAAAGTATTTTGGGCTTGCAATATATTTTTATTAGATGAGTACAACACAATGTCATCAGCATATTGTAATACTGAAAGATTTTTTACAGAAATGTATTTATGCAATTGAGCGGTATATAATATATAAATAAGAGGTGATAAAGTTGCTCCCTGCATAACACCCTTAAAAGCTTCTTTAGGGCCATATAGATTACCATTGAATTTGATATAGACAAGTCTTGAATAGAAGAAATTAAAGATCCATTTGCACATTTTGCCCGGTATATGATAGCTATGTAGAACTTTAACTAAGACACCTAAATCAACATTATCAAATGCTCCACTAACGTCTAAAAAAACACTGATTAAATATTCATTCTTGTGGAAAGCATCCTGAATATCACCACTAAACTTTAATAAACTGTCGATTGTACTTCTACCCTTTCGAAATCCGAATTGATCTGATGGTATTATAAGTCTAGACTCTACATACATTTCCAACCTGTTCTTAATCATATTTTCAAATATTTTTCCAACGCATGAAGAGAGTGATATGGGTCTGTATGACTCAGCTAGAGCTGGATCTTTGTCTGGTTTTAAAATTGGTTACTACAGCTATAGTTTTCCAAGAACTAGGAATAACATTGAATTGCCACAAAGCATTAAATATTTCAAGCAAAACTAATTTAGCAGAAGAATGAAGTCTTTTTATTAACATATATGGTAAGTTGTCTAAACCAGGAGTGGTATCTTTTTTATTATTCAATGACATGTTGAATTCCTCTTCTTTAAAAGGTTTATTTAAGTGCGAATTGTATTCATTACTATCAAAGAACTGATTAAGATGATCAATGTTATCATATGAGGACTGGTCTGAAGCTATCTTATTTAAAAAATTATCTATAAAATCATCATTTTTAATTTTGGCGATGATTTTTTCCTGTTGAATATTTTGACCAATTTCCAAACTTGAGTGGAGGAAGAATTTCTGTCAAAGCTTGAGCAGAAGGTTTTCCATCTTAATGATTTTTGTTCCTTAATTGTTCTCTTTTTTAAGGCATCTAGTTTTTTATAGATTAAATAATTTTCCATAGTAGGATATCGTCTATATGAGTAAAGTGCTAATTTACTTTGTTTTACGGCAGAGGAACAAATATCATTCCACCAGGGGACTGATTTGCGAGACTTTTGAGCACTACTTGTGATTTTGTGAATCGGAACGAATTCTTCTCTTAAATCATTCAATATCTTACAAAACTTTTCATATGCTATAAGAGGGATTAGGTTCTATTAATAACGGATCAAAAATATTGCAAGATTTCGTTAAATAGCCTGACCAATCAGCTTTTTTATAAACAAATTTTTGAAAAGATCCTACATTTTCATAGATTTCTGCTGAAATAAATAATTTAACTAGAGTAGGAAAATGATCACTACCCAAATTATCATTTAAACATACGGACCATTCTGCTGAGGCTGCTAAGCCTGGCGACACAAAAGCAATATCTAAAGCCGAAGCTGACGTGATTGGGTCTACGTAAAGTGGTTGAATCCCCTGTATTTAAAATACACATATTTATTTCATCCAACATGTCAAAAATTTGAATCCCTCTTGGTTTATTATTTGCTGAACCGAAAGCAGTATGATGCGCATTGAAGTCGCCCATAACTAAAATAGGCGTAGGTAAAGAATTAATCACATTTTTTAAGACAGATATAGGAAAACGACCGTTTCTAGGAGGGCAATAAGACCCTAAGATTGTAAGATAACTATCATTTGTTTTAACTTTAATGGCAAGTGTTTGAACTTTATCAGAACTAGTGGTGGCAATTTCCGTGCATATTAAATTGCTTTTACATAAAATCAGGCCTGTGACACTCTAGTTTCGCTGTGCACCGCAATGCGCTGCTGTGCTATTTCCTATTGGTCGCCGCGTGGTCGCCATTTTTACTGTGCCGCCATATTTTTTTTTCAATTTGACGTTGACTGACAATCAAAACTTTTCTCGAATTGTGTCTTGTGTTTACAAATTGTTCAGTGAGTTTTTCCGTAAACTTCGTCGCTAAAATAACATTTCCGACTTGGATCATCGCTTATTGACCGTAGTCAGTTCGATGCACATGGAAACAGACTCGCAACTGGCTACCCTTGCCTATTTTCGACCAACGAAATACTTCATGGATTCCACTGAGCTGTATTGGTAAGTATTAATAGTTTTAAGACATGTTTTGTCTAAATTTCATTCTTTCACAACCAGTTATCAAGAAAAAATGTTTGATTTAACATTATTACATGCTGTTTAGGGCTGTGCTGTTGTGGAATCGGTGAATTCCAAATAGTCACAAAACAATGAAGAACAGTACCGCTTGATACCTATGCTAAACCATAATTAAAATGTTTTCAGGTAGCAACCACTTAAGTGACCACAATTATTACTCTCAATCACCTGAAGAAGTGTATGCAGCAAGTTCGAATATTCGTGAAGGTGAGCATTTCATTATTGTTTAATGGGAGACACTGTAATGTCCTGGTAATTTTAATATCCCTTATTAGGCACAACATCACATAGTGGAAATCATTTATGTACATGGACTTTGTGTAAATACACAAAGGTGTAGGTACAGTAGAATCCGGTTAATTTTACTCCGCTTTTATTGACCCACTGTTTGATATGACGTAATTAAAAGGTGAAATATAATATATGCATAGAAAACTCTTTATTACAAAGTCCTTTATACTGACTCGCTAATAGTGACATTTCGCTTATTATGACTGGTTTATCGTACATTGTGTCTTTTTATTATACAAAAAAACTGTTTTACTATCCAATGTGTAAGGTAACACCTCCGACAAGTTTTGGGAGGGATGAAAAAATACTTATTACATATTTTATATCCCTCTATTGAAAAGAAGAATTCATAAGTAAATGTGACAAAAATGAGCATTTTCTACTAAATGTTGTCATTTCCCTTTCATGTACGGATTCCACTGTATAATAATTATTAAAAAGTGTGGTGCATGTCTTAGGTTATGATTATAATTTTATTACAATTTGGGCGCTTATTGCAAGATTGTTTTTTTTTATAAAAACATTAGATAAGGAACATACATCAAACTATAAACTTTCAAAGAAATAATAAATTTATCTTGCTTAATTAATTTTCAATATAGGTAAATATAATTCTATAATGTAAGCTTACCATATGCAGGCTGCTTCTCACGGGATATTTATTCCATCTCCTATTTTATTCTTACAATTAACTATAGGTATGTATTTTCAGTTGGTGATGACATAAGAGACCACAATTACTCCTTGCCACCTGACAAAGTCATTGAATTAGCACCAGCTGGCAGATAAGTCCATACCAGCCGGTAACTCTGAAGGTTGGTATTAAATTAGATTGATGACTTTATTTTAGAAATGAATCTTCATAGTTAAAAGTGAATTTTGTGACAACCTAATTACGTCCTTCTTACTTACTTTTCAGGAGATCGCGGAACAACCGATGTGGAAATTAATGATCAAATAATGCATCATCTATTCGAAAATGTTAAGATGACGATCGAAAAATAAATGTTTTTTTGTATGTAATGTCTTGAATTATTTTACACCTAATATTATCATACATCAAGAAAGTCATGAATTTTCCGAAATTCATTGTCATGACCTTCTTGACACATTATAAGAAGTAAAGAACTCCATCCACCACCTATCCCACCATAATTATCTTATCGACTACGAACATCACTAAATCTCGATATCGATACCTAAATCAGTACTTCACTAGCTCGCACGCCGCGATGCCAGCGCTTTGCGTTGCACCGTGTAAACTGATGGCAGAAATTGAAGTGTCCTATCTGTCCCCTAGTATAAAGTTATCTGTGATTGTCACTGTCTCTTCTAAAAATTTTATAACCTCTAATGTAAATAGAATCTGATTGTTTTAACCAGGTTTCATTGAGTATACAAATATCTACGTTATATTTATCCAAAAAATAAGTAAAAAGGGCAATCTTCGGTTTTAAACTTTGCACATTGTGTTGTACTATCATTAAGTGGGCCCTATGTAGGGCCATCATAAACACTTAGATTTTTTATAAACATCTCCTTTACAGTCGATGTGATAACTGGTGTGTTATTTTCTTTCTTACAGAAAGATAATAAAGTGTCAACAATAGCTTTTAGTATCATATCATTATTTATAACATCAGTCATTATGTCTTTGTTTTCTTTAATTTTTTTAATTTGAGGTTTCGGAGAACCCACTGCCTTTGCGAATGTCTTGTTCAGAGCTGGGAAAAACGAGCCCAAAGTCTGTTTGTTCATTATTTTTGCTTTATTTTCGTTAATTTTTTGTTGTTTAACTGGACATACTTTTGCAACAGCAATGTGTTCACCTTTACAGTTTATACATAGAGGTTTACCTTCATTTGTACATTCTTTGAATGAGTGCCCTTCAGAGCAGATTGAGCAGACAACAGCTCGCTTGCAAAATTTCGTTGTATGACCGAAACCCATACATTTATAACATTGTAATACTGGTTTTATATATTCTTCTACAGGTACAATACACAGACCGTAATTGACATGAGTGGGAAGGACATTGCCTGAAAAAGTAATGGAGACTGTTTGCAATGGAATAATGCCTTCTGGAGTTTTCTTGGTGAAACGTCGTACGGACAGGATCTCCTGTGAACTTATCAACTTGTCATATAAATGCTTACAGCTAAGGTCTGTCGGAATAAACTTCACGACACCTGTGCACTCTGAAGTTGCTGCTGGAATAAATGCTTTTATATCATGAGAAGACAAGAAAGTAGTGTTTGTTAATAATGAATTAGCATTTTTAGGATTGTCAAAAATTATTGCATATTTCAATGCATTTACTCTTTTAATTTCTTTTACACCTTTATTGTATCTACTGAAGATAGAATTTAAGTAAATGGGATCTTTGTTACCGAATTTTATATTTTCATTTGTACTCTGTATAAATACAGGGAATACTGTCCCTGGTGAATTGACTGGGTAGCTCCTTACGTGGTTTTCTTTAAAATACGGTAGATGTTTGTTTTCATCTTTTTCCTCATCATCAGAGATCATCACATCTGGAGGTTCCTTTTTCCGTTTCCTATTGTACTTCGCACTGCCGCTGCCTCCCCCACTATCTGAGGTCATGGTGACTCTCTCAACTACCACTTTTCTTAAAAGAAACTGGAAACTTACAATAAAAAATATTATTTAGATTTTTCAAATAAAGTATTGAACCTCCCGCCTCGAAAGTTCGCGCCTTTTAAAAAAAAAAAGTTAATGTCTATTTGACATTGACAGTTTGACAGATGCACAGCTGATGCAAAAGTGGGTGTTTTTGTGGAAAATATTTACAGTTTATTTCAGTATTTGCGTTGTTTGAAGTGATTTGGCCATCGAATTATCGATTTTCAAGCTATCAGCGGAAAACTGTAACTATGTATGCAATAGAGAAGAAATTTGAAATAGAAATGAAGCTGAGAAAGGTAAAACATTGTAATTGTATGCAAACTGTACAGTAATTTACATAAATTGCACTTTTCACTGTTTTCTCATGTTCTTGTGTATAATGTTAAAGCACTGTGCCTGTATTATCACTGCTATAACTCTTAGAGTTATTGCGAAAATAAGGAAATTCTAAGAAGATGTGTACATAAATCTTTCTTCTAAATATTTTTTTAGGAGATGAGCAACATCCAGGAGTTAAAAGCTGCAGCCAATCGCAGCTCGTCCCTGGCCAGCGACGTGTGCAACGTGCTGGGCGCGTGTGAGCAGAGGCTGCAGCAGCTGGAGACGGCCGTCCTGCCTCTGTATGGAGACACCGCTCGCTTGCAGCATATTCACCAAAGTAAGTTCATAACAATGATATTCTCATTATCAGCTCTCATTAGTTCAGTGCCGATGAATAACATGGTTTTTATATAGAGTTTCTACTCATTCACCAATTACAGCTTAACTCAGTTCACTGTTACACATAAGCCTCCATTCTCATAAAAGTTTTATTTATGCTGTATTTCAAACCTGGTGTAACATAATTTCTGGTAGAATAGTTAGTCTGATAATTCACTTTTCCAATTCTTTATTTGAACAAATAAATAACAAAAATGGAATGCAACTTTTGGCAATTCTGGTAGTAAAACAATATCTTACATATCAATATTTTTTCTAATTTCATAGACATGGAGCGCACAGTTAAAGCATTAGATCATGTGATAAACTATTACATGGTATCCCGGGAGCTGGCGGATATAATCCAGGCCGGACCTCATACAACTAACACTGATACACTTACTATTTATCTTGAGGTATGTCTAATCTAATATAATATAAAAGAAAAATTAAAAAAATCATACAAAACAATAAATACTTACCTACCTATTCATAGTAAAGAACCTAATTTTAAGTAGATATTCGTAGCTGCCAGTCTGTAAAAACTTTCATCTGTATGTGTTGTTCAGTAATGTTTAATTAATGTTTACAGGCTTTAGACAAACTTGCAGAAGCACAAGCGTATTTCAATAAAAATAACCCACAAAGTGTTGAACTTGAGAATATTGTAAGTACATAATTTCTATCTACATCTACACTACCATTGTACAAAAAATATGAAATTATATTTGTATCACTAGTCCATGTAAAGCAAAATATGTGGAATTTCGATGTGTTCTCTGCCTAATTTTCAGAATCAGCTGTACAACACTGGAGTGTTGAAATTGGAGAATGCCTTTGAGGAGCTGTTAAGTCGTAATACAAGACCTCTTTCTCCAACCACACTCATGGATATGATTGCTTTAGAAGAGGGTAGGTATTAATTTCTAAGAATGTTGAGAATGGATAAATGGAATGTATAAAACCTTATTTTTTTCCAAATATCGCATTTCCAATAGGTATTTGAGGGATCAGATGGGGATGACTGGCTTACTTTTTTTACGAGATAAGTGGCTGACTATCAGACATTTATAAGGTGAATTTAAGTTCTGCTTATGTAGTCATACAATAGAGCTCTTAAATTTTATACAAATTGTTTACGATATGCATACTCTACATTTACTGTGAAAAGGTCGTGCTAGGCCTCACTTTATTGGTTGATTGTTTTTTTTTATACATAATTTTATTTTGGTTAGCAATAGCAATTCTTTGCAATTTATTCTTACTATACGGTGTATTCTCACTGGATATTGTATGTATACTACAATATTGATAAGACTATCGTCAGCTCATGGCGAATTAACTTTTAACCAGGCTATGTACCATATGAGACCACCAGATTTTGAACTTTATGCAGTTATGATAAGGTAGAAAACCAATGAAAAAAAATATGTCTAGTTGTCTGGTTAAGGGTTAAGCACTTAAGAAATTAATTGGCTTAGTAAGGAGTTCAGTTAGTATTTATAGTACAGCCACCCGGACTTTGGAAGGTTGTGGGTTAAAGTCCCACCTGTACCCGTCGATGAATTTGTAAGTGCGTTCTTTACTCTGCCTATGATACAAACATTGTTTATGTTTGTATTGTAGACTCGAGCGCGGACAGCGTCAGCGTGAGCGCCAGCGGCAGCGGCGCGGGCAGCAGCGCGGCGCTGGAGAGCATGCGCGCCGCCGCCGCCTGGCTCAGCGCCGCCGGCCGCGCGCCCGCCGCGCCGCTGCTGGCCATCCGCGCGCCCGCCGCCAAGAGCTCGCTCGTCGCCTTCAAGGATTATCTGAGGTCGCGCTCCATGGCTGCTTCGCCGCTTATGGTAGGTCCTAAGCGAGGTAACATGCGCGCCACGAGATAATTTGGTCGCATGTGCCTGCTGCGCCGTTGCTGGCCATCCGCGCGCCTGCTGCCAAGAGCTCGCTCGTCGCCTTTAAGGACTACTTGAGGTCGCGCTCCATGGCTGCTTCGCCGCTTATGGTAGGTCATATGCGAGGTAACATGTACTTTAGGTCGCGCTCTATGGCTGCCTCGCCGCTTATGGTGGGTCATATGCGAGGTAACATGTACTTTAGGTCGCGCTCTATGGCTGCCTCGCCGCTTATGGTGGGTCATATGCGAGGTAACATGTACTTTAGGTCGCGCTCTATGGCTGCCTCGCCGCTTATGGTAGGTCATATGCGAGGTAACATGTACTTTAGGTCGCGCTCTATGGCTGCCTCGCCGCTTATGGTAGGTCATATGCGAGGTAACATGTACTTTAGGTCGCGCTCTATGGCTGCCTCGCCGCTTATGGTAGGTCATATGCGAGGTAACATGTACTTTAGGTCGCGCTCTATGGCTGCCTCGCCGCTTATGGTGGGTCATATGCGAGGTAACATGTACTTTAGGTCGCGCTCTATGGCTGCCTCGCCGCTTATGGTAGGTCATATGCACACACACTAGGATGCAATAAAAATATGGAGCATATTTCATTTCAAAGGCATACACCAATGATTTTACACTGTTTCTGCTGTAGGGGCCTTACGACGTTACATTTGCTCACTTCATGTCCGTCTCATTATAAGCAAAAGGAGAGCCACATTGCAGTTACAACGGACGCGACGGTAATCACGTCCGTTGTCTATGCGAGGTAACATGTACTTAAGGTCGCGCTCTATGGCTGCCTCGCCGCTTATGGTGGGTCATATGCGAGGTAACATGTACTTTAGGTCGCGCTCTATGGCTGCCTCGCCGCTTATGGTGGGTCATATGCGAGGTAACATGTACTTTAGGTCGCGCTCTATGGCTGCCTCGCCGCTTATGGTGGGTCATATGCGAGGTAACATGTACTTTAGGTCGCGCTCTATGGCTGCCTCGCCGCTTATGGTAGGTCATATGCGAGGTAACATGTACTTTAGGTCGCGCTCTATGGCTGCCTCGCCGCTTATGGTGGGTCATATGCGAGGTAACATGTACTTTAGGTCGCGCTCTATGGCTGCCTCGCCGCTTATGGTAGGTCATATGCGAGGTAACATGTACTTTAGGTCGCGCTCTATGGCTGCCTCGCCGCTTATGGTGGGTCATATGCGAGGTAACATGTACTTTAGGTCGCGCTCTATGGCTGCCTCGCCGCTTATGGTAGGTCATATGCGAGGTAACATGTACTTTAGGTCGCGCTCTATGGCTGCCTCGCCGCTTATGGTGGGTCATATGCGAGGTAACATGTACTTTAGGTCGCGCTCTATGGCTGCCTCGCCGCTTATGGTAGGTCATATGCGAGGTAACATGTACTTTAGGTCGCGCTCTATGGCTGCCTCGCCGCTTATGGTAGGTCATATGCGAGGTAACATGCGCGCCACGAGATAATTTGGTCGCATTGTGCCTGCCGCGCCGCTGCTGGCCATCCGCGCGCCGGCCTTCTGTGAGATATGGTATGAGTGATACCCATAAGTCGTGCTACATACATTACTTGACATATTCATTACTTTTATTTTGTATTGTTGCAGAGGGCTAAAAATATGTTACATCGATCTGATAGCACAACTAAAAAGACTAGCAAAATTCAAAAAGTGTAAGTACCACATTTTAAAATTTAGATTTTTTTTTAAAACTTTAAATAATGGTAAAAATTTATCGTTTCAGTCTAGAAAAACGCGCAAATAAGATAATGATGAAGGCTTCTCAAACTTTAGAGCAGTCTACTGGGCTGGCTCTTGGACCGCGCAGATCTGTCGTGGAGTCGTGTAAGTATAATCAAACATACAATACAGGGGGTAACTGTGAACATTTACATCCCTTTAACCATGTTTTCTGTTCTACCAAACATTCATTTACATTTTATTTTTTACTAGCTTTTGCCCGCGGCATCGCTCGCGCCCCCCACTTCCCTAAAATGAGGGGTTAGAAAGTAGCCTATGTTACTCTCCATACTTGATAGATAGATCCATAGTTGAAGAACTATCTTCACTTTAAAAATCACGTCAATTCGTCGCTCTGTTTTGCCGTGAAAGAAAGACAAACATATTGACAGACAGACACACTTTCTCATTTATAATATTAGTATGGATTTCATGTAAGCAGAAAAACTTGCTGCTTACATAAAATATCCCACATAACATGAAAGAAATGTCGTTACCAGTGCGCGCTTTAGTACAACAGTGGTATCGCAATACAGATCTATGGTAGTGTGATAAAGAATGTCTATGTATATTTCTGATAGGTTTGAACGCTAAGATCACTTTCAGTACAGTCAGCTGTAGCTAATACCTAAGTCGTCTGTTGTTTATCCTGCAGACACGGAGGAGAGCAGCGAAGCCATGGACGAGTGCGAGGCGGAGGTGGCGGGCGCGCTGGCGGCAGCCGTGTGTCGCCTGGCCAGGCACGAGCAGCGCCACCTGCTGGGCCTGGTGCCCCTGCCGCGCCTGCCCGCGCTGCTGGCGCAGGTGCTCAAGGACTGCTTCGCGCTGCTGGCCGCCGACGTCGAGGTGCGTGTACATGTGGCCTGCCACCAGCAGCGCCACCTGCTGGGCCTGGTGCCCCTGCCGCGCCTGCCCGCGCTGCTGGCGCAGGTGCTCAAGGACTGCTTCGCGCTGCTGGCCGCCGACGTCGAGGTGCGTGTACATGTGGCCTGCCACCAGCAGCGCCACCTGCTGGGCCTGGTGCCCCTGCCGCGCCTGCCCGCGCTGCTGGCGCAGGTGCTCAAGGACTGCTTCGCGCTGCTGGCCGCCGACGTCGAGGTGCTGTGTACATGTGGCCTGCCACCAGCAGCGCCACCTGCTGGGCCTGGTGCCCCTGCCGCGCCTGCCCGCGCTGCTGGCGCAGGTGCTCAAGGACTGCTTCGCGCTGCTGGCCGCCGACGTCGAGGTTGCGTGTACATGTGGCCTGCCACCAGCAGCGCCACCTGCTGGGCCTGGTGCCCCTGCCGCGCCTGCCCGCGCTGCTGGCGCAGGTGCCTCAAGGACTGCTTCGCGCTGCTGGCCGCCGACGTCGAGGTGCGTGTACATGTGGCCTGCCACCAGCAGCGCCACCTGCTGGGCCTGGTGCCCCTGCCGCGCCTGCCCGCGCTGCTGGCGCAGGTGCTCAAGGACTGCTTCGCGCTGCTGGCCGCCGACGTCGAGGTGCGTGTACATGTGGCCTGCCACCAGCAGCGCCACCTGCTGGGCCCTGGTGCCCCCTGCCGCGCCTGCCCGCGCTGCTGGCGCAGGTGCTCAAGGACTGCTTCGCGCTGCTGGCCGCCGACGTCGAGGTGTGTGTACATGTGGCCTGCCACCAGCAGCGCCCACCTGCTGGGCCTGGTGCCCCCTGCCGCGCCTGCCCGCGCTGCTGGCGCAGGTGCTCAAGGACTGCTTCCGCGCTGCTGGCCGCCGACGTCGAGGTGCGTGTACATGTGGCCTGCCACCAGCAGCGCCACCTGCTGGGCCTGGTGCCCCTGCCGCGCCTGCCCGCGCTGCTGGCGCAGGTGCTCAAGGACTGCTTCGCGCTGCTGGCCGCCGACGTCGAGGTGTGTGTACATGTGGCCTGCCACCAGCAGCGCCACCTGCTGGGGCTGGTGCGCTGCAGACGTCGATGGCGTCGAGCAAAATCATGATTGTCTATGTTATGATGACGTAGATTTCGCGTACACACTATTAGGAATACCGAAAAAAACACTTTTTACGCACAATTGACGTATCTGAGCGGCATGGCCGCCATATTGCCAAAAGTCGTGTTTTCGCGGCATATTATTTTTCGATATTATCACAAAATAGCTTCTTTTTTGGCTCCTTTTAAACAAATAAACATTTTAAGATAGTTTTCAGAACTTTGTCAAATGGTTTTGTTGTATTAAAATATCCCC
This sequence comes from Cnaphalocrocis medinalis, assembly GCA_014851415.1. NCBI lineage: Eukaryota > Metazoa > Arthropoda > Insecta > Lepidoptera > Crambidae > Cnaphalocrocis > Cnaphalocrocis medinalis. The sequence continues at coordinate 16,968 of JABMDO010000347.1, forward strand.
TGATAGTATTGTGTAACACTATCCGCAATCTACGTGATAATTGCGCAATGGGAATTGAGTGAGGGAATTTCAAGTGTCATAATTAAAAGATATTATGCTCTACTACTCAGTGCACCTATGACTCACATCTGCAACCTGGCTTTTCAACGGGAATTTTTCCATCTGCATTTAAAATTGCCATTATTAAGCCTATTTATAAGGCAGGGGACAAGGCCTGTGTCGGAAATTACAGACCTATTTCCTCGAAAAAAAAAATCTTCTTTCATCTTCTCAATTCGGGTTCCGACGAGGTAGATCCACTAGCGATGCGGTTCATGAGCTGCTAACCAGCAATGTGCCTAACCTGGATACAAGAAATAAGTGTCTGACTATCTTTATTGATTTGGCAAAAGCTTTTGATACGGTCTCTGTTCCTCATCTTTTAAACAAACTGCAGAGTCTGGGAGTCAGAGGATTTCCTCTGAGCTTATTCCACAGTTACCTATACGAAAGAAGACAAAGGGAAAAATAATGGACAATATAAGCGATGAGTGTTCTGTTGACTATGGCGTACCTCAGGGGAGCATTCTTGGGCCTACCCTATTCCTAGCCTATATTAACGACCAACTGCCAACTTAACCTACAAAGTGGACGAATAATTACTTTTGCGGATGATACTGCGCCCTTCTTTTCTGGAGAGAACTGGCAGGAGGTATTTCACATGGTACAAACAGGATTCACAGAAGTCAGTAAATGGCTGCAGTCCAACGTTCTGACCCTTAATGTCGAAAAAGCAAAATATATGTCCTTCGTCTTAACCTTTACCAGCGTCATCCTTGATCCTTGACCATTAAAGCCCACATTTCCGACTGCAACAACCAAACGATTTATAAGTGTCCCCAGGTATCTGAAACTGACAGTACAAAGTACCTAGGACTCCTTATAGATCATACTCTCAGCTTTAAGCTCTGGTTTCGAGATTGCGTAAATTAATTTACTTATTCAAACGTCTCAGGGATGTACTTAGCCGACCGTAATGTCATCAGAATGGTGTTTTTTTCACTCGGTCAGTCACTCATTGACTATTGCATAATAGCTTAGGGCGGCTTAGCCAAAACTTTCCTCATCGAAGCTGAGAAAGCTCATCGAGCAATACTAAAAGTCGGTGCAGGTTTTCCATTCCGCTTACCTACGTTCGAGCTATATAAATACTGGAATATTCTCACTATCAGGCAATCGTTAATTCTACATACTATTACTTAACAACATGCCCAGCTAACCTACAATCCATGTAGCTCTTGCTACTCCACTCCGGCTTGCTTGTTAGGCAAGCCAGGAGGTGAGGGTCAAAGGAGGAAGAACGGACTCTCCGGAGTATCGGGGTCCGTGGTGTCGCCACACATAAACAGCTCGCCACAAGCTGCCCCTGCGGAGACTGATTGCACTGATGAGAGTTGTCGTTCTTCGTTAGCGAAGATCATCAACTCTCACCAGCGGGCGATGGGGTCGTCACATCCCTACGCACTTATTATTATTGTCGTGTTTGCAGCGCGCGTGCCTGTCCCGACGGCGCGCGGCAGGCAAGTGCGCGGCCGGCGCTGCCGCGGCCTGGGCGCTGCTGGCGCGCCTGCAGCGCCTGCAGCCCGACGTGGAGCGGGCCCTGGCGCCCGCGCCGCCCGCGCCCTACACCAGCCTCGTGCACGCCTGCCAGCTGCACGTGAGTCACACATCCCTGCGGCCCGGGGCTGCTGGCGCGCCTGCAGCGCCTGCAGCCCGACGTGGAGCGGGCCCTGGCGCCCGCGCGCCCGCGCCCTACACCAGCCTCGTGCACGCCTGCCAGCTGCACGTGAGTCACACACTCCCTGCGGCCCGGGGCTGCTGGCGCGCCTGCAGCGCCTGCAGCCCGACGTGGAGCGGGCCCTGGCGCCCGCGCCGCCCGCGCCCTACACCAGCCTCGTGCACGCCTGCCAGCTGCACGTGAGTCACACACTCCCTGCGGCCCGGGGCTGCTGGCGCGCCTGCAGCGCCTGCAGCCCGACGTGGAGCGGGCCCTGGCGCCCGCCGCCGCCCGCGCCCTACACCAGCCTCGTGCACGCCTGCCAGCTGCACGTGAGTCACACACTCCCTGCGGCCCGGGGCTGCTGGCGCGCCTGCAGCGCCTGCAGCCCGACGTGGAGCGGGCCCTGGCGCCCGCGCCGCCCGCGCCCTACACCAGCCTCGTGCACGCCTGCCAGCTGCACGTGAGTCACACACTCCCTGCGGCCCGGGGCTGCTGGCGCGCCTGCAGCGCCTGCAGCCCGACGTGGAGCGGGCCCTGGCGCCCGCGCCGCCCGCGCCCTACACCAGCCTCGTGCACGCCTGCCAGCTGCACGTGAGTCACACACTCCCTGCGGCCCGGGGCTGCTGGCGCGCCTGCAGCGCCTGCAGCCCGACGTGGAGCGGGCCCTGGCGCCCGCGCCGCCCGCGCCCTACACCAGCCTCGTGCACGCCTGCCAGCTGCACGTGAGTCACACACTCCCTGCGGCCCGGGGCTGCTGGCGCGCCTGCAGCGCCTGCAGCCCGACGTGGAGGCGGGCCCTGGCGCCCGCGCCCGCCCGCGCCCTACACCAGCCTCGTGCACGCCTGCCAGCTGCACGTGAGTCACACACTCCCTGCGGCCCGGGGCTGCTGGCGCGCCTGCAGCGCCTGCAGCCCGACGTGGAGCGGGCCCTGGCGCCCGCGCCGCCCGCGCCCTACACCAGCCTCGTGCACGCCTGCCAGCTGCACGTGAGTCACACACTCCCTGCGGCCCGGGGCTGCTGGCGCGCCTGCAGCGCCTGCAGCCCGACGTGGAGCGGGCCCTGGCGCCCGCGCCGCCCGCGCCCTACACCAGCCTCGTGCACGCCTGCCAGCTGCACGTGAGTCACACACTCCCTGCGGCCCGGGGCTGCTGGCGCGCCTGCAGCGCCTGCAGCCCGACGTGGAGCGGGCCCTGGCGCCCGCGCCGCCCGCGCCCTACACCAGCCTCGTGCACGCCTGCCAGCTGCACGTGAGTCACACACTCCCTGCGGCCCGGGGCTGCTGGCGCGCCTGCAGCGCCTGCAGCCCGACGTGGAGCGGGCCCTGGCGCCCGCGCCGCCCGCGCCCTACACCAGCCTCGTGCACGCCTGCCAGCTGCACGTGAGTCACACACTCCCTGCGGCCGGGGCTGCTGGCGCGCCTGCAGCGCCTGCAGCCCGACGTGGAGCGGGCCCTGGCGCCCGCGCCGCCCGCGCCCTACACCAGCCTCGTGCACGCCTGCCAGCTGCACGTGAGTCACACACTCCCTGCGGCCCGGGGCTGCTGGCGCGCCTGCAGCGCCTGCAGCCCGACGTGGAGCGGGCCCTGGCGCCCGCGCCGCCCGCGCCCTACACCAGCCTCGTGCACGCCTGCCAGCTGCACGTGAGTCACACACTCCCTGCGGCCCGGGGGCTGCTGGCGCGCCTGCAGCGCCTGCAGCCCGACGTGGAGCGGGCCCCTGGCGCCCGCGCCGCCCGCGCCCTACACCAGCCTCGTGCACGCCTGCCAGCTGCACGTGAGTCACACACTCCCTTTACGTACAGACAGACACGCATTCAGCGGTCGAATGTTCTAGAATCTAAATTCGGATGAAGATCCAGTTGGCAATGAGGGATCTTCGTTTTTTTAGGAAACAAGTATTCTTGTCGCAATTGCAACTTTAAAGATGATGAAGCGTGTGTTGTACGAACTGTCGAATGGCGAGTGAGCGGCCCCTTGCCGGTCGACTAGCGGTATTCGGTGTTAACATCCCTTTATGTGCGATTCTCCCCCTCCTGGGGTCGCAAACACGTGTGTTAGAGTGATAATCGCTAATCATCACGTGATCCATCTACTCGTCTACCGCCATCACATTAAACAAGATGTTTTCTGTGGTGTAGTGCCTGAAATCGCTGGAGGAGTTCGTGGAGGGCGTCCGCGGCGACGGCGCCGGGGGCTCGGTGGACCGGCACGGTGCACCCAGCTGCGCCGCCCGCCGCGCTCACGCCACTGCCACCAGCTGCAGCAGCACATGCACACCACGTATCACAATATCGAATGTGGGAGAACCTAGCTTCGACATGAATAAATAAATTGAGACAACATCACATACATGTCCTGGCCTCAACTAAGGTTTTCCCTTGTGCTATGGAAACCAGAAACAACGAAGGTACTAAAAACCCCAGACCCAACACAAATATCTGTTTCATCAACAAACATTTGTGTTGGTGCGGGAATCGAACCCGTCGACAACGTCAACGTCAACGTCTCAACCGGCGCTCAAACCATTGCGCTAAACGGGTCGTCAATGAGGCCAGCTTGACCGGAATTATACCACTGCCTCACAGAATACTTACTGGCTCAGCGGTCAAAAGTGGGTCTGGGCCTCCGACGACATAGTTCGCTATTTTTTGCGGTCCTGTGCCAATTCTGCCCAATCGTGCACATTGAACACATTTGACATAAAGTAAAAAAAGTATCAGCCTATATACTGTCCCACTGCAGGGCAAAGGCCTCCATCATAGAAATCAAGTTATCGCTACTATGATATGATTAGGCTTAATCACCACGCTTGCCTAACCAGCCAGCTTGCGGATTGGTGATCACAAACCCGAGCTATGTTGGAAAAATTCGAAACATAGTTTTTGCTCGACCCGGGACCCCGAAATCACGGCCCTGTACTTCAACCACTAGACCAACTGGGCATATTTAGACATTTGACATATTTTGACAAATTGCAATATGAACGACCAAAATTTCAGACAGATCAACGAGTGAGTGAGTGAGTGAGTATATGGTACGGTGTGCGTTGCAGGCCCGGCGCTGGCCAGCGACGCGGCGTACGTGCGCGCGGCCGCCGCGCTGCCCGCCGCGCACGACCGCGACGCCGCGCTGCTCGCCATATACATGCGTGAGTACCGAACATGCCACTATGTTAATGTAATACTAATACGCACGTGATATAAATGGGACTAAACGCGACATATAATATTTAAATACAAGTACATTATATCACTTACTGCTTGATGTTTCGACCAATCGAAAATATTAATAATATAGAGTAGGTACCTAAATGTAATACTCTTACTCAAAATTTGCATGCCAAGTTTGGCAAAATATGAGAAATTACAGATTATTTTTAACAACCCATGTATACCATATTTTATGCAAATAAAGTTATTCTATTCTATTCTAATGAATTCACTAATCTCATACTGTACGGAGCAACACACGTATAATATTCACTTAATTTGCACCAATATACGCACTCGAAGTGCGAGCAATCCCAGATATCACTTTTTGCCAAACCGTGTCGTAAGTGCGTGGAACAATCTTTCTGAAACTGTGATAAGTGCTCCTACAGTGAACTCTTTTAAAAATAGACCTGGACAGTTTAACTTACAAACAGACTACACAAGTGCAGTGATATACACGCATCAGCATTTTGCTGCTAGTGTATTAATAAATAATAATAATAATATCATTAATCTTACTCAATAGTCAGCTCATTAGTTAATTCACAGCAAGCAATCCTCCCATCATGGGATGATTGCTAACTGTGAATTAAGTTCCCATGTACTTTTTTATACCCATCATTAGCAATTACGTATCAATACGATTTGATTGATTGATTGAATAAATCAATATTTTAACATACCAGTACCAGAATATACCAATCACATTCGAACAATGCCCTCAATACGGCGCATGTGAACTCCGATTCGGTCGTAAATCCCGGTTCAGTTTAGGCGCTCAAGTGCTGTTTTCATACCGGTTTGAATTATGTATATTTATCAATGTATACTTACAGGCAAAGTGCTGGCCCAGCTCAACTTCACGCTACGCAACAAGAGCGAGCAGTACCCGGACGCACTGAAAGCTATCTTCTTGTTGAACAATACCCTGTACCTACTACAGGTAAATATTTCATTTAAGTTTTTACCTCCCTCTCCCCTTAATTGGCATCCGGTACTCTCACTCACTCGACGAAACTTCTGTGAGAATAGAAATCATGTTATCACTTCCCATCATGGTAGTGATAACATGATTTCTATGATGGAGGCCTTTGCCCTGCAGTTGGGACAGTATATAGGCTGATACTGACCCGAAACCGAAATAGCACGAACTTTTCAAAAAATCACATCTTGCTTACGTTAGGATTACGCTCGCTCAAAAGGAAACCCCTTCGATGACGTATTTTTTTTATATTATAGGAAGGCAAACGAGCAAGCGGGTCACCTGATGGTAAGTGATCACCGCCGCCCATGGACATCAGCTACACCAGAAGGAGTGCGGATGCGTTGCCGGCCTTTTAGGAAGGTATAGGCTCGTTTCTTGAAGATTTGAATGTCGTACCGGTTCGGAAATACCGCTGCGGGAAGTGATTCCACAATGAGGATCATATCATTCCCTTAAAAAATGTATTGGATATATTATTTGTCGTGTTCGATCAGGGCCTGCAGCGCAGCGGCATCATGGAGGTGCTGATGCTGGCGGAGCCCGAGTGCGAGGCCAACTACCGGGACATGATACAGGAGCACAAGCAAGCGTACTTACAAAGGTACTGACAGTATGTTGTTAGCAGTGGTTGGATTTACAATCACTATTTATACTGGGACCAAACCGAAAAAATTGGGTTTTTGCAAATGCAAAATCCGATAGATGGCGTTACGTTGACGTCAGGTCCAACTTTGACGACTTGTAACGGTTGGTCATTTTGTACGCATAAAGAAAGTATCAAATAGAGAGGACACGCAAATTATAATTTTAGTGTAAACGGAACAACTATATGCAGAAATCGCTAAGAGCAAAAGAGACAGAATCATGATTTTTTTGTCTTTGTCAGAGTTCCACTTTTTTTGATGGACACAGTTGTGAACTGCGCCCAACAAAGCTAGTTGCCATAGTAATTAGGTGCGATTTTTGTTCGTATTTTTACTACCGTAATAACCAACCAAATTTAGTCGTAGTAAGAGATAACAGGCTACCGTACGTACGGTACTGATGTAGTTATTTTTCATTTGGCCGGGTTATATAGATATCTGTCCCTTACGGTGATACGCGCTTAGTCACTCTATTTGATACTTTCCTTATGTTTTGTACGTAACTTCATAATATGATAAGATACGTCAAAATGTAACCAATCCACTCGTTATTGGACCAGTCGCCCTCTAACGCCATCTAGCGGAGTTTTCATTTGCAAAAACCCTTATTAAGTATTTACGTGTTTAATTTTCTTATTTCTTCGCCCCAGCGCATCGAAGAAAGCTAGCGTTTTATCCGGTATTGATATTGGTTTTTCACAAGGAAAGATAGCCCAAGACCATTAGGTCCATAATGTAGTTTTGTAAAATGCTTCATTAGTAATATTTAATGATATTTTTTTTACAGCTGGAATAAACTTCTCGCTCACACTGTGTTAGAAGAACAACTTCCTGCCAAACTGAGGGACAAGGACCGTCAGATCCTGAAAGACAAATATGCGGTATGTGTGTGTAAATATGCGGCTATTATATCGTACGGGCGTATTTTGTACTTATGTATTATATTGTGGTACATACAGCCGTCCTTTCAAATTGTTCCCCGGGTTAGCTAAACACTGCAGGATATTATCCAGTAGCGGTACCATGAGATGACATCGAAAACTGACATAACGTAAACTATTGCTCTGTCTCTTTCAAATGCATCACTATGAAAGAGACAAAGCGATAGTTTTCGATAGCGAGGATAGTATTTCAAACTCATGGTAGTGCAGTAGTACTAGTAGCACCAGTAGGTGGTGATGAAAGCGGGGTTGTTCTGGCGCAGGCAGGGCAAAGAAATTTTCTTCAATGTCTATTAACCCCAATATCAAACACGTATGGTCAACTACTAATGGAGAATTATTTGACATTAGTAGTATGTTTTAATTATAGCCGGAGAGCTGTGTATATTTCTGATTTATGGCATTCTAAGAGCAATGGCCATGATCTGGCAAGCGTCAGCCCTGCACGTCATCAACCCTTTTATTACTTAAAACATTTTTCTAAAGACGCCGTTTTATTACTAAAGAGAGAGATATAGAAAGAAAAAGAGAGACAGATATATTTCTCCCTTTCCTTCTAAAGTGCAAGAGAGAGGGAAAGAGAAGGAGAGATGAACGCATCGGCCATGTCTTCGATCTGCGGACAGCTGTTATAAAATAAAATAAATTAAAATACGATATGTTTTTGCGACGCCCTGTTGGTCTAGTGGTTTATGTACCGGGCCGTGATCTCAGGGTTCGATTCCCGGGTCGAGCAAAAGTATGTTTCGAATTTCTCAAACTTAGCTCGGGTTTGTGATCACCAATCCGCATTAGGCAAGCGTGGTGATTAAGCCTAATCCCATCATAGGAGCGATAACTTGATTTCTATGATGGAGGCCTTTGCCCTGCAGTGGGACAGTATATAGGCTGATACTTTATGTTTTCGCGCCAGTCGTTCAACCGCGAGTGGGAGGAGGTGACGCGCGCGCAGCGCGGCTACAGCGTGCCGGACGCGGAGCTGCGCGAGGCGCTGAAGCGCGACAACAAGCAGACGCTGCTGCCGCGCTACTCCGCCTTCCACGACGCCACGCACCACCTGCCCTTCTCCAAGAACCCCGACAAGTACGTCAAGTACTCGCCCGTGCAGGTAACTCCGACTTTATACTTCTTTTTTGGTTTCCCAGCCGGGCTAACATGCGCACCACGAGATAATTTGTCGACACTCGTTTTTTGTCGGCGCAAGTTGCGTCTCGCTCACCTGACTGAGCGATGAGCGGGATAGAAAGATGCGCTTTCGCGAACGAGAGTCGACAAAATTTTGTCGACTGACTAAAAGTCCTAAGGATTTTGCTATGTGAAAAAAATCAACCTTAAAAACATAGCAATGAGGTTGAATTATTTCACTCAGCAAAATACTGCATTTATATAAGGCATTTATAAGGGCAGCGGTGTTTCCGTCTACACCAGAGTGGGGAGGAGACGTGAGAATTTGACTAAAAGATCCCCTTTTATGTACCTACTCGCTGCTGCTTCTCCCTGATGCTACTTCCCCTTGTGAGAGTGATAGGAACAGCCTGGAGGAACGTGCAAACTTATATTTACTGCATCAAGAACATAAAACATTTATTTATTTGCTAAAATACACATTGATACATGGTTGGCATGGTTGATTGATACAGGAGAGCAATTCTTATGCACTCGACATTGAAGTCGAATTTGAAATTTGTAAAGTCGATAATATGAAATTCGTCCAAATGGTGAGAACGCTAAATAAAAATCGGTTATGTCATTAAAGTATCTACTTACGAACCGTGTATCTCGAACGACTACTATCAACAACGATATCCCAGTCCCTGACATTAAACGTCCCAAATGGCCCTGATCACTTTAGCGTGTAATTCCCAGTTCCGTCCAAAGCTGACGCATCCGCCACCGGAACCGTTTAGAGCTTGATTCAGGATTTGGGGAGTCTGGTAATTGCATTTTATATTACAGATCGCCACCCAGCTGGACGGGTACTTCGACGAGGCCGCTTAGTAGTTAATCTACTACTACACGTCGCTGTAGAAGCCTGAAGCTGACAAACATGTGATACATTACATTCGTCATGGACATTAACCTATATTCCTTGTAACTTTTATTCCAAACCACGTATTTATGAGCTGGCAAGGATATGTGATATTCCATTAACCAGAACTTTTGTTTTGTGGAACTGTTTGATTGCAACAGTATTTCCTGACGGTAATGACACTAGAACCTACAAGAAAAGAGTGTACTCAAGAATATTACGCATTAAAAAAATATCGAAGGGTTCATGTGGGATTCGAACCCACCTTCTACGTAGTAAGCGTGTAATCTCTTCTAAAAGGCCGGCAACCTCACATCTCAGATATCCATAGGCGGCGGTGATCAGTTTCAAGTATACGCCATCCGGTCAGTCTTTGTTCATTCAATCTTTCATTCAAGCAAGTGTCAGCTTATGCGTAGCAATCTAAGATGCCTTATTTATTAAATTTGTATTTAGACTCGAGCTTGTTTGTATAGGATCGGTATGTACAGTCGGTAAACGTGAATCATGACCCACCTCAAGGTAATTTTTCTACTGTCTTACAGAAGTAGGTTGAATTGATTTTCGCTCGACACAACGAAACATAGGTTTCCTAGTAAAGAGCCTGTTATTTTATAATTAGAAAGTGATAAGGCTATGACGCCTTTTTTGAGGTAGGTACACGATTCAGTTTCGTCGACTGTACCTAGATTTACTGTACTGTAATAAACGGAATATATCGTAGAATAAGCGAATCACGAAGTGATATTATAAAATTTGCACGAAAACCTAACAGTGGACTTCTGTCAATGCTCGTAATACTCGTTTATGTTACACACGAGTTTTATCGTCGTACACATAAGAATAAATTTTAACAAAATTGTCAAAGCTGTTTTATCGACGATGACATTTTGCAAGATATATTTTGGTTATAACGATCAAAGCATTAATTATTAATATTATTTACTAGCGGCCGCCCGCGACATCGTCCGCGTGGAAAAGTAACTTTTTACCCCCCTTTTAACCCCTTACAACCCCCTTTTCGCAACAAAAAGTAGCCTATGTTCTTTCTCAGGGTCTAGATCATCTGTATACCAAATTTCATTTAAATCCGTCAGTAGTTTTGGCGTGAAAGAGTAACAGACAGACAGACAGACAGACAGACAGAGTTACTTTCGCATTTATAATATTAGTATGGATAAATCAAATTACAGTAAGCTATTAGAAAACTGTTAAAATATTTAAATCTGTTTATTTGTGCAAGGTATCTTGTACATTAGAGGTTCAATATAAAATAAAAGACTGTACTCAAGTAAATAATTTATTAACCCTCAATTGTTGTTATTATTCTTCTTTTTCTTCTTGTTCTTCTTTTTGGGCCACTGAAACAAAAGAAAAGCACATAATGTCGGAAGGAGGTGAGTTTATAAATAAAGGCGATGCAGAGATTAAAAACCCATTTTCGTGCAAAGATTTTTTTTTATAACCACGGTATTCGTGCGATTGATCTAAAATTGTGCGAATCAATTTATGAACCATTCCTTTCGCAGTTAGCTGCGTTGCAATCAAGTATTTGTGTTCATAAGCATACTTTCCAGGCAAATGTTTATGATATGTTTATATACTTTTTTAATATTTTTCTTTTGATATCGGTAAAGCTTTTTTTATGGATAGAAATAGTCATAGGCTTTACACAGATTTCGATTTGGATTGAAATGATTAATGGATTGTTAAAATAACTTGCGTGTTATTGGGTTCGCGGATTGCCTGGCGAGTCGCCTCGCATTCAAATTTGCTTGATTGGAACGCATCTAACATTGAGTCAACATTAGTTAATAACTAATGACACACAAGATATATGTAGAACACACAAGTTGATTTAAAATGTTTCAGTTTTGGTTTTAAGTGTGCTTTTGTAAACTGTTTAATTTTGTTACATTATAAGACTTCGAAGAGGAATTTTAGGATCGTAGGTGAGTTAAATCTTTGCATTGCCGTAACGTAATAATTACATAGCTGATACTGTTTTGAGAACATTTTCTTTTTGTCTCCTTCTAATCCTAATTTCTCAGCTGTCTCAAATTAAACAAAAAAGACTGAGTGAGACAAGTCTGTAGCAACATATTAATGTCAATACTGAGAATCTGTCATAACAACTTATGAGCACAAAACAATAGGCAATTCTGGCATAACAATGCCTTGCCTTTTAACTCTGGTTTCCGCTCAAAAAACGTATACATCTTAAGCATTATACTATGTATTGACCCCTACTTAAAGGGGAATAAAACCTAATCGGGTATATACTACGCTTGTATTTGCCCTACTTGTGTATGTACTTCGAAGTAGATACAATTTATTTGTTGATTGCTTAATGAGTATGACAGACGGACCGACTTGTGAGGTATTTGTAAATGAAATCCGATAGATGGCGTTGGGCAGACGTCAGGCCCAACAATGGATTGGTTTAATTTTGACGCATCATGTCAAAATTATGAACTTACTTTACTTACAAAACCAACCAACACGCCATCTACAGGATTTTGAATTTACAAATAATGTGCATTATATTATTATATTGCACCGTTTCTTATAGGCACAGTCCAACAACATTGTTTTGGCCGATGGAAAAATTTAACTATTGCTTTTTTTTGAAAATGTCACATTAGGAACAAGACTTGACACATCTGTATAGAACATTTGCAGTACAAAGCACCATTGTCAATGTAATTATTCGGCCAAACATGCCTCATTGGACTGTTCCTATAAACTTTTTTTAACAGACAGACGGACACTTGCTACTAGGGTTCCGATTTTTTCTCTTTGTTCAAAATTACTTACAAGTTTTCACTTTATTATTAAAGTATGTAAGATGTAGGATATCTATGGAATACTATCAAGTATGATTCTCACTTCCAACTATATTATGGATTCGATTTCTTGATTGGTTCAAGTGACAGTTCACAGACAATCGCATATAAAACATAATGCATGACCACAAATGGACCTTTCAGTTAGAAATCTGCATTTATGCAGGCTGAAGTTAAAAAGAAAAACAACGTAAACTTTTATAAAAAGTAAAAATTATTGTTAGTAATTGTTTCCCAACTAAATTAATTAAATTAAAACTGTCGTAAGTTTACATATCAAAATGTGTACGTATGTATGTTAAAACGATTCTGCGATTGTCTGCGTTTTATGTACGATACCACCAATGTTGTGACGTCACAAGAATCCGCAACGCCACTGGCGCCGGCCTAGGGCTTAGGTCTAAAGACGCTCGGTACCTGTCGCCTGCCGCCCGCCGGCTCGCCCAGCTGGACAGAACACATCAACGTGACAGGCAAACGTATTGCACGCGAAAAACTGTGGCGTACGCAAGTGTCACACTAATATTGACGACGAAAGTTGATGTCCATGTTTGTTAATTCATAACGCTTAAACGGCTGGACCGATTTTGTTAGAATGTGGTATGCAGAAAGCTGATACACTGAATTAACACAAATGCTATGTAAAACTGCTAGACACAATGGAAAGCAGCTAGTTCAATAAAAAAGACAAGACAGAACAGTGGACCAGTGGAACAGCTTGCTAATATGGCCTTTGTAGCATATTATCGTGTTATTATTATAATTATGAGCCCTTGGCTAATACGATTTACTTTCCATGGTAAGTATAAATCATATTTACCCAACATAAAGTAAAAATAACTAAATTGGGCTGAATGCTTCACCATCATTCAATTTCCAGCAGTATTCCGAATTTTCGTAAAAAAAATATATTTAAATGTTTTATAACTAAACATACACTTAACACGTTCACTGCTGACATCGCCGCGCAAGCGTGATTTGGGCGTGAGACGCGAGTGCTGACTAGCACGCCGAGCGCGACCTACGTAAATTCTATGCCAGCAGGCGGCGATCACATACCCTGCGGTCGAGCGGCCGCTCCGCGAGTGCGGGCTGCCGCGCCGAGCGCGATCGGGATATTTTCAATACAACAGTGCGGACTAACATTACCCTGTGGTCGAACGAATTTTCAGCAGAGCACTGTTTATCAAATGTTACTACGTATTAAATAGAGTTATTAGTAACATTTTGAGTAATTTATATAACAATCCAATAATACCATTAAATCGGAATTATCTCTTGTTTCATCATCGAATAATAATGAAATTGCTACAGTCTTAAAAAAAAAACCTTAGTCCTTTATTGGTACCGACCTATTACGTAAACAAAAGGTATTTTGGTGGTCAGTGAAGATAAGATAACAATAGCGACGGATAGGTCGGCGTCGCGCGGCTTTCTGTTTCTATTGTTAATTTATTTGGTGCATTCCAGTAGGCAATACAAATAAAAAAGTCAAGATAACAATAGCTTTGTAATAAAAAAAATTGCCATCACAATTATTGCACACTGTCACCTGCCAGAAGATTTTTACGATTAGGACAATGGTTCTTTTTTTTTCTTAATCCTTTTAAAGTACCGAATGACTAACTACTTTTATATTTTACTTATTAGGCTACCTTTACGACACAATAGACGTACCTATTCATCAACTATTTCCAAGATAAAAAAGTCGTATGTGTCGCGGTTACTATTGTTTTTTGTCCTTTGTAGGATTTCGGCAAATATTCTGTACCTAGTAATGTATATTTACATAATCATTATGTGACAATTACATTATGATTATGGCATAATTGTAGTGGATGATTTCCTTTTCATGATCTTTTTTTTGTATTTTGATTACTCCTTGAATTTTTTTCAATAATTGTTATCTTAAATTCATTTTTAAAGGCGATATTTTAATGTATACATAGATTATAACAAGACACATAGGATGTGGTCGGCCGCACTGCTATCGCGCTATCTCCTAAGCACGCGCTGCGTGAACCGCCGCACTGGCGTCTTGGAATTTTCGGCCACGCTCGGCGCGGGCGGCCGCACACTCGTAACGTCGAAAACGAGACGATACGGCTGTGCGGGGCTACGACAACGGTGTGTGGCGGTCAGCACCGCGAGATAATTTCGAAATGAGGGTCAGCATTGAACGTGTTAAGCCCTTGTAGAAATCAATTTGTATACATCCACATCACATTAATAATGTTATTTAGAAAGAGAGAGAGAGAAAGAGCGCTTAATTCTCTCAGCTCATTCTTGATGATAAATGTTGATAAGTTTCGGTTGAAATTACACTCCTTCATATTGTAATAGGTAAATTCCATAAATATAACGAATATTAGATGTTACATCAACTTGCGTACGCCTGTTACCTTGGTTTCCCACCTTGAACCGAGTTTCGTCAAGTGAAGTAGAAGGCCTTAGCAGGCACTAACTATTCCTGTAAACTCGAAAAAACGGAAGCCATTTTGCAGGCCGTGTTAGAAACTCACTCAAACGAGAATTGACGAAGTAACCAGACCACCTAATATGTTAGTTGCAAAGAGGCTAGTACACCTATGGAGTCTAAATTAAAGATTGATAAGATGATAATATTAATGATAGTAATATTCCTTACCAACAGTTATTAGGTAGCCTTATGTACTTATCTGTATTAACAAGGCCTGATATAGCCTTCAGTTAGTTTCCTAAGTCAGTTTAATTCTTGTCATACAAGCACTCATGGAGTTAGTTTAAACGCATTCTCAAATATTTAAAGAGAACTAAGCATTATTGTATAAGGTATGTAAAAGGAAATGCAAATTTATTAGGATTTGCTGATGCCGACTGGGCTAATAATGGTATTGACCGAAAATCATATACGGGGTATTGTTTTATGATGTCAGATGGTGTCATATCATGGGAAAGCCGAAAGCAAAGGACTGTTGCTCTTTCGAGCATGGAAGCCGAATACATGTCAATGGCAGAGGCATGTAAAGAATCCATGTATTTAAGAGTCTTATTATCTGAGGTTACTAACCAAGTTGTAGGTCCTATTACCTTATATAATGATAGCCAGAGTGCTCAA
>JABMDO010000348.1:0-33778 GCA_014851415.1 Cnaphalocrocis medinalis
TCCAACCCAGGGTATTAAGAATCGGAACTAAAAACTGCCAAAGAGACGGCTAATCACCCGCCTAATTACATAATGTCTAGCCGTATTGAATGACGTATGGCGCCGAATACAATGCGGCCGTTTTTCATTTAGCCGCATTCAATCCGGCTAGTGGTTGAATCGCCGCATTTCAAAACGGCCCTGTGTTACAAAACAGTTAGCCCTGATGTAATTCGGCGGATTATACGATCTGGCTGCGACATATACACCGTTAAATTTTAGTAGTTTAAATCTGATGCCCTCATAATAGGTAACACGAATAGCCCTGTAGCATGTCAGATCATCAAACTGTGGGAGAGCCACGCTTCGGCATTAATGGGCCGGCTCGACCGGAGTGATACCACTGCCTCACAGAAAACCGGCTTGAAGCAGACCCTGTGCTGTGTTTCGCCGAGTGAGTGAGGGTACCGGAGGCCCACTCGGGGGGAAGGGGATAAAAGGTTGGCAGCGCACTTGTAACTCCAATGGTGTTGCAAGTGTCCATGGGCGGCGGCAATTGCTTACCATCAGGTGATCCGCCTGCTCCTATCACATAAAAAAAAAATCAGCTAAGTATTCCATACATACATATAATGCCTGGTGGATGGGACCATTTTTTTTTTTATGTGATAGCAGACGAGCAGGCAGATCACCTGAGGTAAGCAATTTGCCGCCGTCCATGGACACATGCAACACCAGTAGAGTCACAAGTGCGCTGCTAACCTTTATCCCTTCCCCGATGGGCCTCCGGTACCTCAC
This sequence comes from Cnaphalocrocis medinalis, assembly GCA_014851415.1. Taxonomy (NCBI): domain Eukaryota; kingdom Metazoa; phylum Arthropoda; class Insecta; order Lepidoptera; family Crambidae; genus Cnaphalocrocis; species Cnaphalocrocis medinalis. The sequence continues at coordinate 778 of JABMDO010000348.1, forward strand.
TCCTCGGCGAAACACAGCACAGGAGCTGCTTCACGCCGGTTTTCTGTGAGGCTGTGGTATCACTCCGGTCGAGCCGGCCCATTCATGCCGAAGCATGGCTCTCCCACAATTAGATTTGGAACCAAACTAACAAAACAACAGCCTTAACTTATTTAAATTACGAATACTTACAAACAAAAAAATACAATTGGAACCAAAATGGTCTCCGCTCAGTAATGAAATGAAATGAAATAATTTTTATGTCGACTAGACTAAAAACCGCCACTTTTAGCAATAATTGACATTATTGTTACTTGTCGCGTATTTTATATTATATTGTATTGCATCTTGAAAAATTCAATTTACTTTTAACTAAGTCTGTAATGTTTTGCTTTCTTAAAAAATATCATATTTTCGCCACAATCAGTGTAAATAGGTTGGCAGCGCTAGTTTTGTTGATTTATTTGAAACATCCAACTTGAATAATTATAGAAAATAGGGAAAAAAACAATCAGGAAATACTTTCTCTGCGACCTTTGTAGCTTTGGTGCGGCACGTAACCACATGGTTCCAGCGATCGCTACTAGATGTCGCTGTGCAAAGTTACATCGCGCAATCATTTTTTTTTTCCAAAAGTACTTAATGAAATTGTGAAGCATCAGCGCATCAGTTATCGTGTCAGACCTTTGGTATTCACAAAAAACGTTAATTTCCGTATTTTTGTAAACACGTTATTCGTTAATGTGTTTTTAGATTCCAATTTTCTATAGTCTGTCTGTTTCAATTATGAATCATAAGTTTCGTTCGTCGCTGCACTTAGTGTAACGAAACTGACGCCGCCAATTCCGCCAAATAATTAAAATTAATTGTGTGTGAGTGAATGGCGCGATTACCTATGATGATGAGATAATTATTAATTATATTTTAAAAATCCTTCCATGAAAGAAAACATAACGAAGATAGCGCCGCCATTCTATTTACACTGATTGTGGCGACAAAATGATATTTAAGAAAGTAAAACTACAAACTCAGTTGTAAGTAAACAATTGGGTATTTGTCATATTTTTTGTGTTTAATCAAAAGGCGCCTCAATAAGAAATATCGTTGAAAGAATCACTTGATTCTCATTTGAATTACCTGAGATATCACAACTTTAAGAGCACATATTCTGGGCTTTGTAATTTTCTAATGTAAAATTGACATTGCAACCGGTCTGTTTAGTCTGGTTTAGTTCGTATAATTAAAAATAAGAGTTTATAAATCATGCTGAACATTAATAAAATTGTTCTACAAATGTGTCTACAAAAAAAAGTGTATTTATTAAAAACATTTAATAAATATTAAAATTTCGCACGTTTTAAAACTAGGCTAAATAGGTATATGTACTGGACATTCTGTAACATCTACATGTATATGTCGCAGTCATCAGGTCTGGTTGAAATAGCGATTTGATTGGATGACTAGCGCGTTAATTGAATGACTAGACCGAACGTTGAATGAACAAGCCTCACTCAACGTCCAACAAATTAGCTGATTGAAACATAGCTCTTTGAACTTAACGGACGTAAAATCAGTCAAGTGATTGTAATTTAGTTCGTTTTTTTTCCACTGCGGCGTTGGTGCTCATCAAAACAAAGATGGCGTCAAACAGTTGGTACAGATCGAATAAAATAGCACTGTTTTGATATTTTATTTGCGAAGAAAATCTTATTAATGTGTGTTATTATGTCGTACCATATTTTATTTTATCTAAATATATTTTAAGTTTCGAACTTATCAAACAATATAAAGTCAACTATATCCCATTCAACGACTATGCTAAATGACGTTCAGTCAAGAAGATAAACGTTATATTAAACAACTTGACAAGTTGTCCTTTAGTCATTCAATTAAACGTCGCCATTCAATGAACGCGCTAGCTAGTCATCCAATCAAATAGCTGATTAAACCAGATGACTGCGACATATGTAACCACCCTGTTTATAGCGAATAAAGATTTATGATTTATGTCAATAAACCTAAATAGATTTTGCTTCTATATAATAATAATAATATTATTATCCCGAAAATAGATAGGTATTAAATTTTTGACGTCCCGTTTATATGGGGACTTGATTAGCTGATATACTAATACATTTTTTTCTTTTTTTTATTAGACTATAGGCCAACGCTTGAACACAATTCGCACCTGATGGAAAGTGACGATGAGGTCTAGGATGAGTAGGATAACATGTGTGTGCCTAGAAGACACATGACAGTAGTTCGTGGTAAGTACTTTCAACTAAAACTATAGCGGAATCTGTATCATACATAGTTTTTAGGGTTCCGTAGTCTACTTGGAACCCTTATAGTTTCGTCATGTCTCTCCGTCTGTCTGTCCTGGCTCATTCTCTGCCGTTTCTGCACCGATTGCCACGAAAATTGGTGGAGAGATGTATAACTGATAATTCAAGAATTGGTTTTTAAAATTATCGAAAAATAATTATTTTCGCCACCTCTCCCATACAACGAAAAATACATTCGAAAAAAAAATTTCGAGTTACCCCATCGTGTGGGGTATCGTTAAAAAGGTATTTTTAAACACAACAAAAGATGCCTTGAAACCATGTGGATCAAACCCCCCAGTCTCGAGATATATTAAAACAAAGTTAAAATTAACTTTTGAAATACTACCTATTACAATAATTCTGAAAAAAATATGCTGTATACCTCCAAGTAAGTACTTTCAACTAAAACTATAGCGGAATCTGTATTATACATAGTTTTTTTAATACAATTCGACCAACTTATGACGTGCAGTTGCCCTAACTAAATGGTAATGTATTGAAATGAACTATTACCTACAAACTATGAAAATAAGGTCTTCTGGCTACGGAACCCTTTCATGTGCGTGTCACGCTCTTGGCCGGTTTTTTGATGAATATCTAATTATTCTGATAAAATATCACCTCACGAGAATAAAATTTCCATCCTGTGCGTGCGCACGTGCTACGTGGTTCAAGCAATCGCTACTAGATGTCGCTGTGCAAAGTTACATCGCGCAGTCATATTTTTTTTCCAAAAGTACTTACTAAGTAAAATGGTGGATCATATTACGTATTTATTTACTCATGTACACTTTTACACTAGTATTTGACCTTTTATGTCAAATACCGAATTTTTGAAGACACGTATTTTTCGTACGTACGTGTTGTTATCATCTCGTTTTCCAACCTAAACAAACACCAAACCAAGTCTCGCAAGAAAAAAAAAAAAAAAAAACCCAGGGACCACCTAGACTTGACTGAGACTTGTGATTCAACGACTAGGCCTACTTAGGCACGGCCGCTCGAGGAGGTACCACTCCCGGGCCAGCTCCCGGGACATGCAGCCCGGGTAAAGAGCCTCGGCTCGAGGCCCGTACTCTCGCCTGAAGAATGACCTTGATGATGAAGTCGCCGCAACTCAACTACCGTAAAAAGTTGAGACTGAGAGATCCATGTTTGTTTGATTTGAGCAAAAAAGCGTCACGGCCGTCCGTACCATCCGTTTTCTCGAAGCAATACAGGCCATTTTCGACCCCCTGTAACTTCGTTGTGGATAAAACTAGAAGACTGAATTTTCAGTAACCAATAACCATGCAGCCGCAGGACATTGTAAAGACACCGTATATTTCAAATTTCAATCAATTTGAACCCGTAGTTTAAGAATTATAACGGGCCAAAGTTTCTTAATTTTGTCACTCACTGAATGACTCACTGACTGACTCACTGACTCACCGATCGGACCGGACCCCCCCATTGAGGCCTGGTTTGACATAAGTTTGAATCGGCTATAGCCAAGGGCGACTTAATTAAGGGGTCGGCAAGGTTGGTGGTAGCAAATTGTAGATACGAGTAGCCCTGGGACGGCAAATCAACAAATCAACCTCACGTTCTTCAAGAATGCGTACATGTAATAACGCACGCTGGGTCCAGCCGGTCCTTGAATTGTACTTCGGGAGAGCCGCATTATAAAATATTACAATTAGGGAAATTGTTAAATCCGAGCAGGGGAGGGGGTGTTTGATTCGTAATTGTTTTGCAATGTGGGACACCCCCCTTGTCAAAGCTATATATACGTCCATGGTATTAAGTATTAACCCTTTACCAGCTTGAGTTTGAAAGTAGGTACTTAGTGGGTCACGAAGGGTCAGTGTGAAAATTACCGGGCCATGGCATAACAATGTTTGGGAAACACTGATGTATGGAATAGCTGATTTTTATTTTGATGATCTGACATGCTACAGGGGCCCTATTAGTGTTAAAAATACCCTTACGTATACAAGACTTAGCTTTTTTTTAATAAAACAAAGTCTGGCATCGCCAAAATATTAAGAATCAGAACTAAAAACTGCCAAAGAGGCGGCTAATCTCCCGCCTAATTACATAATGGCTAGCCGCATTGAATGACGTATGGCGCCGAATACAATCCGGCCGTTTTTCATTAAGCCGCATTCAATCCGGCTAATGGTTGAACCGCCGCATTTCAAAACGGCCCTGTGTTGGAAAACAGCTAGGCGTAATGTAATACGGCGGATTATACGATCGGGCTGCGACATATAATTTTATTTAAAATGTTATTAACGTTAAAGGGACTGAATAAATTAATAACCGACTTGGTATTACATGGATCTCACAACTTTTTACGGTAGAACAACTAAGTAGCGAGACTTGGCCTTTTTGTCAACTTTTTTTTGGGATTTTTAATTATTTTTGTAGATAGTCCTATTTTTTTCTTACTGGTACCTTAACTGCAAATGTAAGTTTGTATCTGGGGGTATATGTATGGGATTACAAAGTTACTTATGCAGTTAACGTATCTAGAGAGCTAGACCAAAATTGAAATATATTTTAATTTCAAGGGTCGATTTAGAAAAGATATTTAGGTCTTAACTTGACATTCATCATCAAAATATGCTGTATACCTCCAAGTAAGTACTTTCAACTAAAACTTTATCGGAATCTGTATAATAGGATAGTTTTTTTAAATACAACTCGACCAACTTATGACGTGCAGTTGCCCTAACTAAATGAATATATTGAAATAACTACATACCTACAAACTATGAAAATAAGGTCTAGCTTTCTAGATACGTTAGCTGCATAAGTAACTTTGTAATCCTATACATATACTCCCAGATACAAACTTACATTTGCAGTTAAGGTACCAGTAAAAAGAAATAGGACTATCTACAAAAATGTGTATTCATTTGATATCATTTTTTTGACAAGTATTGTTTTTGATGGGATCTCATTCCTTTTTGTAGAAAATTCTTAACATCTATTGAACTGCAAATATAACGTGGTAATCCTATATATCGGTATGATATTTATATAGGATTACAAAGTTATTTTGAAGTTCATATATCTAGCAAAATGGATCAAAATTTAAAAATATTTTAGTTTATCCTTGATTCATACACCAAACACTACCTAAGTTCCAAATTTGAAGGTTCTAGGTCTGCTAGAAGTGCCTTATAATTTTGATGATCGGTGAGTCAGTGAATCAGTCAGTGAGTGACAAAATTAAGAAACTTTGGCCCGTTATAATTCTTAAACATCGGGTTCAAATTCATTGAAATTTAAAATATACCGTGTCTTTACAATGCCTGCATGGTTACTGAAAATTCAGTCTTCTAGTTTTATTTTACAACTAAGTTACAGGGAGTCGAAAATGGCCTGTAATGCTTCGAGAAAAGGATGTACGGACGGCCGTGACGCTGTTTTGCTCGACTTGGCAAAACAAACATGGATCTCTCTCTCTCTCAGTCTCAACTCAAATTTTGTTACGGTAGTTGGGTTGAGTTGCGGCGAGACTTGGCTTTTTGGTTGGAAAATCGGGAATTCGGGATAATAAAATAAGAACACGTACGTACGAAAAAATTACGTGTCTTCAAAAATTCGGTATTTGGCATAAAAGCCAAAATATATAATCAATGATGAAATATACAAGATAATGTGAATACCATTTTACTTACTAAGTACTTTTGGAAAAAAAATATGACTGCGCGCTGTAACTTTGCACAGCGACATCTAGTAGCTATTGCTTGAACTATGTGGCACGTGCCGCACGCACAGGAAGGAAATTTTGTTCTCGTGAGGTGATTCAATATTTCGCCGTTCCGGTAAAAAACTGTCACAAGGCTAAAAATCGTGTTTTGAGTAATTTGACTTTAAAGTTTTTGTAGAAATGTGATTGTATTTTGCAGTCATATTATTGATGGTAGTGAGAAACTCAAGATACCATTTCATTCTTTATTTAATTACCTTTCATCGGTGCTAACAATTATTTTATTTATTTTTGTTTTTTTGGTAGAAATATTAAATAAATGAATAAAAGTCCTATGTTATGACTGTTTTACTGAAAAAAATTTTTCCAAATCGGAAAAAATACAATGCTTTTTGCCATAACTTATTATATTTTTCCCACTTTTTATCAACTTTACGTAATTTCAACTCTTAATAACTTTTAAATCGTTAAATCTTTTAAGCATAGGTAGATAATAAAATAACTATCTACTTTATGAGCATAATCAGCTTTACAAAATCAATTGCTAACAATAACTTCGAAAACAGTTAAAAAATTAACAACTTCTGATCCAAGTAATTTACACTAACTTTGTAAATGGTTCAAAATATTAAAAAACTTCAATCTACCATACAGTTTCTACTTCTAGAATACTTTGAAAACTACAAATTGTAGTTGTACCGATGGTTCACTTGCACTAATGACAAAGTTAAAAAGCTTCTGAAGGGCTTTCAGGACCGTTCGTACACTTGCTTTGCTCCGCTGTGACTCCGTCATCACCCGGTGCTTTGCCGTTATTTCATTTACGATACCCGTTTCCTGAAGGAAGAAATCCCAATTGCCCCACTTTCGACTCCTCATCGCCCTTTTTGCCTAGGTTTGCATTAAAATCTCCCATGAAGACAGTGAAAGTGAGTCTTGGAAGTATGTATTACCTAAGAGATATCCTCATACATGACTACCACTTCCTCGTTGGGATGCGTCGAGATCGGGGCGTAAGCCTGTATTACCTTCAGCGAATAACGTTTGGTAATTCTGAGAATAAGGTACGCCACCCTATTCGACACACTTCCGATTTGTACAATGTTATTCACGAAAGACTTGTGGACAATAAACCCAACCACACGTTAGGACAGATCTTCGCCAGAAATAAAGCAGGTTCCCGGATCTAAGGATCACCGTGTCTTCGTCCTATCGTCGGACTTCGGATAAACCCACGATATTCCAGCGATTCCTGCTTAATACTTCTTCAAGTTCCAGCAGCTTCTTCTCAGTGTGCGTGTGTTGTGCAAGTTGCTTTGGTCCTGGCTGTTTGAGGGTTAGTGTTCGCCACCCGAGGATTCTAAGCACCCCTGGTCCGGGTGCCTCGCCCGCTTTCGTCATCGCCGGCTCCCTCTCCTATACCGGGCACTTGTGGGTTTGTGTTTGTTCCACTAACAGATATGGGGAGATTTGGACCTACACCCATTACGCTGGCCCAGTGCTGGTTGGTGGGGAACGCCAGAGCCTCTTCCGTTGTCCAGCAGGGTGCACCACGTGCAGGTGCGATTGAATTTGGTGTCGTAAGTAGTTGGGCGGGACCCCTTACACCCCAAAAAAGTGTCACAAACTATGTTATGACTCTTTTCCACCTGATAATTTATAACAATACGATGAAATTCTTACCAGGATTCAGTTGCTATACAGTCATTATACAGCTTATGATACTTTTCTATAAAACGAGCACTCGTCCACTCGTGGCAAGATGTGATGATGCATTTTTTTACAAGATGGCGGATTCATTCGGCTCCCGAGAAAAGTGACATTTGCGACACCATGCAGCAAACATTGAGGTATAAGTAAAACTAGAGGAGACACCACCCATCATTAATAGGTTCCATTGAATTGCGGTGGTTGTACCGCACTTCAATCAGTCGCTTGCTAGCTCTGACCGGTTGACCATCCAACAGTTGTTTCAGTGAAAAAGTACTACAAAACGCATCAAAAATGCCGTGGTGTGTATTGATATATTGCACAAATAATTCAAGGAATACGGCGAAGCGCAAAGGGATAATTTTCCACCGATGAGTATTAGATTTTTCGTTTAAAATTAAATACGAGCACAATTTGACAGACGCCATTATTGTCGCATTCGACATAGATTAGGTAGAAACAGAAGGGAAATTGTGAAAAATTGTTACATGCCTACCTACATACCCTTTCATTCATTAATTTACTTTTGGGAGCTCGAGTACAAACAAATCAATTAGTGATGTCCTAATGCCTAGCTACTATTCGATTATTGATGTAAGGATTTTGGTGGTTAAATAATTTTTAATCGATAGTTTACTGTCGCTCGACATAATATTAATATTTATCTAAACGTCAAAAGTTAACAAAATTGTTTTGTTTAAGGGTAACTAAATAAGATGTATCGTTTGTATTTACGACTTTTATTTTAACTTATTAATTCGTGCATCGCCCCTATAGGGAGAATAAAATTTCCGTACTTGAAAGGTATCTCTTCGTTTCATTTAACAAAACATGTAAACTGGCACAATCAATCTCATTTGAAGGAAGTTTTAATATGTTAGGTAGGTACTCTTTAATCATATCAGACAATACTTACATAAACACAAATTGATAATACGTAAGGATTCTTTTTAGGTATAAACTCCCAGATACGAATAGTCCCTTCTGTAATCTGTAGCTTAGTCAACAAAATGTCATTTTATTGACGTACGTTGAACAAAACGCGTTAAGTGCTATGAAAATCACGGCGCTTACGCCTTTCCGTTCGCGAACAAACTTCATCCTAAAAGCGATATAGCGCTGCGTGAATTTCGCATGCTTAGACGATTAATTATTTTTCAGCGCTGCATCGCACTTAAATTTTGACATTTCAAAATGGAACATGACTTTTGCATACGATAGCTCCTCTAGTTCTACATATTACCTCAATGGCAGCAAAGCACGATGCCCAAAAATGGCCATAGCACGCCCATAAAAAAGATTTTGGTTAAAAATTATGTTTTTAATTATTTTTAATGGTCAACATATTCGTTTTACCCCTAAAGTCCAGAATAATTTATCACACTAAATAAGTTTTGAATTGACCCCACTAACACAGGAATCATTCTTTTCCTGAAAGTGCAGAGCCGAGTTGCCATTTTAGAGCCAAACGTCAATTAAATCGATTCTTATCGATTAGAGTACGCACCACCACTCTAGGGGGCGGATTTTTAAGGATCTAAATAAAAGTACCTAAAGACGCGTTATTTTCTTTATTTATTCAAAATAGAACAATAAATAGCAGCTCATAATTTCCCAAATGTCAACATGCCAAACGTCAATAGCAGCCTAACTGCTGTGTGTTTTTTTCAGTGAGTGAGGGTACCGGAGAACTCAGCGGGGGTTTACCATACTTGAGAAAGAGAGAGAGGTTACCGTCTTTCGCGCTTTTTTATCCAGTGTCGTGACAGATTCCTTGCTTCACGCTTGCGGGCCAGTATGGCGATGCCAACGGATAAGATACCCTGAGGATACTTCATCCGTTGTCTACCGTTGGCTACCATTTTGTTTACCACCAGCTGAATGGAGTCAATAAAATAAAAAATAATAATAAATAAATATATTCTGGTAATAAATATATTTTCATTTTCATTTTTCATTTTTCATTTTCATATCCCAGGACACCAATTAGGTACACAACAAACATTAAGAATGTATTTTATTAATAATTTGAAACAATCGATATTGATTACTGTTTCATTTATTCAATAGGTATCGATTGTTATATTTGCAGTGGCAACCCCACTTACAATACGTCAAACGTCATTTTACGTAAATTCACGTTAGCTCTCGAGCACAGAGTACATTGTATTATATCTCTCGAGTTTTGAACTTTTGAAATTGAGTATAATATTTTTATTAAGTAAAACAACGAATTTGCATAAAAATGGACTCCGGTGATCGATCTAATCCTGAAGACCTTGGCTTGAACATGGATTCCGCTCCCGCTTCCTCCGCAACCACGCGCCCACCATTATCGCTGAGGTGCAAAATCTCATTCAAAGATTGATTAATTCAGTGGTAAATAATTATCGTAATATCTTTTGATTGTTTAACAATTTACAGTGGACAATATGATTGTATTATATGGGCTTTTTCATTGCAACAGGTATTAACAAGCGACGGCATTAAAGTATTAAGTTATTAACAAGAATTATTCTTGCTGGCAGCTGGCAGCAGCTTGGAGTGAACTAAGACAGCCTACTTCTGCAGATCAACAAAGTGTACCAATGTTGGTCATACACATGTATGCATCTCCTGTGGACGGTAGCTTTTACGAAGAAGATCACACACAATGACAAATACGGATGGTATTAGACAAGATATTACTCGTCAATTGCAACCTCGTGAGGTAAGTTTTGACTTTATTAAGGTTGCATTTATTTGTGTTGATAAAATCTGATCGGTGTTGATCTTGATCAACAGTAATAATACAGGTTGGTGCAGCAATACAACAAAACTGTTGCAATTGTATTGTAGGCCGTCGAACTGACAACATTAAGTAGGAAAAATTTCTTCATTTTGATAATTGAAATGAAAACTAGAGTTAAAAATATTATATACGTGTTTTTTTATATTTTACAATTGTTAATTTTTAGTATGAGAAATAATTATTTAAAAACCCGCTCATTCTAAAATGACGTAAGTACCATTGTAGGTGTTATCGTAATATTTCTTTGCTTCTCGCTGGCCTAAAAAAAGTCTAGTCCCTGTCAAACTGTCAAATGTCAATCAAATTCAAATCGTTCATTCGAAATTCGTTCATAGAGTAACTTATAAACTGGGTATAGAGTTATCAGCTACTATCGGAGGACAGCGACATCTAATAATTAATCTTTGAACTAAACATTTTGGTATATATACGCATAGAAACCTACCTATAACTACAATGTATCTACTTATTTGTATAGATATAGCTTATTATACGACCAGCCCGCGTACTTTGGTTTCCTAAATGAAGGATTCAAAAAGAAAACTACGGTTTTCATAGAAATATAGTTTTAGTTCAAACAATAATTACTAGATGTCGCTGTCCACAGATAGTAGCTGATTACTCTATACCCAGTCAAAGATTTAAATCATAGATATGCCCTGACACCTAAAAACGAGGCAATATTTTGATGACATGACGTGTGCGTGTCATCGAAAGTCACTATCTATGAGGATAAAATACGGTCAGCAAAATTTTCATACTGGGAACTAAAAATAAAACAATTCCTAAATTTAAAAGCAATTTTATTTATGGGACATTTTATTTCTAAATGCTACATTACATTTATCTATTTATTCAAATAAATTACTTTAATCACAGAGCGAATATCGGGTTTGATCACCAAACCGCATAAAGGGTGGTGATTATGCCTAATCCCATCATAGTAGCTATGACTTGATTTCTATGATAAAAGCCTTTCCTTAAGAAAAAATATGAGTAATATTTACTATAATTTAATAATTAATTGATAAATTAACACAACCCCATATTTAATGTCCTGACTCCGTACTAAGTAGCTTAAGCACTTGTGTTATAGAATAAGACAACAGAAGAAACACAAATATAATATTTTTAACTTTACGCCGACCTAGGAGAGTCAAAAAATAAATCATTTTCTTTGAAATGAGAAGAGCAAATTCGACTAAATTGCCCAGGTAACCAGTATTCATCCCTTCGATCCCGCTGGATAACTTTGATCAATTTTTCTTTTAAACGCGGATCTTGCGGAAATCTAAAACAATTAACGTTCACTTAAAAATAATACGTAATTATTATTTGCATGTTTATTGATTTCCCAGTCGAAATAAAATTGCTATTTTATATCTGACCGCTATTAAAACAATGCCTATCGAAACTGCTGACGCTACCGTACTTTTCTCGGTTATTGTAAACCATTAACAAATGAGCTGTTATCAACTGAGTTCTGAGTACTACAGCGGGTCTAAGTATATTGGCCAGCGAGATAATGATGTTGTCTCTTTTTGTCTCACAGTAATTGCCAATACTACTCTCTCTGTCACGCGTTGGCCGATCAGACTTTGATGTTTTGTCAACAAAATAAAATAAATTAAATTATTGATGAAATATAAATACTTACGAGTGAAATGTTACACCATTCGCTTTATTTGAATTTGTAGTATTTTTCTTGCACAATAAAAAGGCACATGAAGGCATTTTGAGTGCTTTTTCCTGTCAAAATTCCAGGCAGCTGTATCGTCCAACTGTCACCGAGTGCAAACGACAACTTATTGGCAGGGGAAACAATCATAGAACTTTCAAACTAGAATATAATCGGGCTAAATAAAAAAGAGCAAGACAGTAGTATTATTTTTTGAATAGTAGATGATATTTAATTAAGTAGGGCTATATCAGTAAGTTGTTCAGGAGTTCCTATAAAGATGGTAGGATATAACCTTGCTTTCACAGCTTACAACTTAGTTAAATGAAGTGACGCAAGATGGCGCACTATCTGTTAATTTATATATTTTTATATTGAAACTTTTTCTGTAAAAGGAGTTTGCTTAATTATGTTAGTTTTTATTTCTCTGAATGTCTTGTCAATTTGACGTTATTGAAATATAAATTTTTCTTCAAGTCATTTTCTCATGAATTTTATTTCATTATTGGAATTAAACCCGGGAAATAACTGATAAAGTTAACAAAATGCGTCATAAATTCAATGAAGTAAATGTAGACCGTAAATGTTGCTCGGAAACAGTAAGTAAGAATTTAATGTCATTTTTTCAACAATGGAGTTAGTCGAGAATCAATCCGATATTTACTTAAAAATTCAAAAGGCTGATAAAATTTTAAGAAAAGTGTTAAGGCCAGCATCACTCGATCGTATATTGAGACACATCTTGAGAATTTAGAGGAATTATGGTTGGAATTCAAAGAGGGTCATAGGATAATCAGGTCAGCTCGTTCATCCAAGAAGATTCTTGTCAAACTGATCACGAGTATTTCACCGACGAAGGATCAGTTAGAACAACTTGTCACCATTGTCATCATCAGATTCAAATGACTTAAATCTTCCGAGAATTCAACTTCCGACATTTTCCGGAAAGTATGAAGAGTGGCAAACATTCCATAATAATATGTTTACAGCTCTTATACATAATAATAAGAGCTTGACTGGAGTATAGAAGTTACACTAAGTACTTGAATACAAGTCTACAAGGAGACCCAAGTAACTTGCTTCGGAATTTTGCTATTACTGATCGGAACTATGAGGAAGCTTGGGCGCAACTTATCAAGCGTTACGATAACAAGCAATACAATAGTAATGCTATCTTGAAGACGCAAAGAAATATTATTCAGTGTTTGAAGAGAAAGAAATAAACATTTGTGAAATACAAAACAATATATTTTATTTTATTTTTGTAACGAGAACATTTTTTTAGAGAAATTACAATAATTTTAAGCTAATGTGTTTTAGACATAGCTTTACCTATTTCTTATTTACTATATTTTTTGTGAATAAGGAATATCTAAAGCTATGTCAAAAACAAATCAAATAAACATCCTTGAAAACAACCCATACACGCACACACGCACACATACACACACACATTCATACTATTAATTCCAAAGCTCGCGTTCAGAGGCAGCACTACCTATCGCATTTCCACAAAAAAGGCTGAGTTGTATCTCTATTACTATATAATACAATGTACTCTGTGAACTAATCCGTGCTAATCTCAGTTGAGCAAAACTAGGTTATTTGAGGTGCGACTCAAATCGGCGCGGTCAAAGTATGGCGAGGGCATATCTATGATTTAAATCTTTGTACCCAGTATGTATGTTACATACTCTATGCTCACTAATTTATAAATGGCATCTGTCAATTTTGACATCTGTAATGAGTGTTTTTTTTGGTACGTCCAGAAATCAATTTAAAAATAAAATAATTGTGGTAAAAGGAATATTGGCTTTAAACACCTACAGTATCATCTTTTGTATCTCGTAATTTTTAGAGTAATTAAATCTAAAAAAGCATGATGTGAATCCGGGAAGCCCAAAAACATAAATGGCATTTTAATTTTCATATCAATTTTTCGATGAAATGTTGTCAACTGTGGGATGCTGTGCCCACGTCTTGTCGGTGATCTGGTATTTGGGATTGGCTCGCCATGAAAGTAATATAGGCAGTACCTGCGCAATTTCTGGATGACGTCTTAATTGTTTATGACGATGAATAAAGAACGTTTTTAAATGAAATTCCGACTTTTACTTATCTGATGATTACCTCACACAATAATTACATTATATACTATCTTTTACGCATAAAATTATTGGTGTGGCGCTTTTCAGCCAAAACTATTCTGAACTTTGGGCATTCCCCTTTGAGAACTAGCTTTACGGTGTTTTTACAGTAGATAGTGCCAAGAAAAAATCATATGAAACTGCAAAAAACAGAATTTGCCATTTTTTGTGTAATGACAGTTTTTTACCGGAACGGCGATTTTATCAAAATTATACCCAAAACTGGATTAATACTGGAATTCGAGACCAAAAAATCTACTACAATGTTGCTACTGCGATAAAATGATCGTACTATAGTATACCCCTTTTTTCTAAAAACACTCGCTGATGTAAGGTGATCGAGTCGATCAGTCTGCAAAAGAATTATACGAAAAAAACTATCTACATAAACTCTGACAGTCAGGCGGCACTACTAGCACTTAGGGCGTACTCTACAACGTCCAGGCTAGTAGAAGACTGCATGACTAGACTAAACCGTCTAGGTCAGTGTAACAGAGTAACACTTAGATGGGTTCCGGGTCACGCGGGGATTGGAGGCAATGAGATTGCTGATGAGCTCGCGAGGGCAGGATCAGAGGGTATATTTTACGGCCCAGAACCATTCTGCGGCATACCCAAAAGTCTTGCCCGTCTGACACTGAAAACATTTACACACACAAATCACGCGAATCCTGGCTTAACACACCAGGATTACCCACTCCAAGCTACTCATAAAGCCTTATAACCGCGGATCCTCCGTCGCGCTTCTTCGGCTAAGTAGGAACAGTATGCGCATCCTAGTGAGAGCTCTTACCGGCCACTGTTGCCTTAACAAGCACATGGCCACCATGGGGATTGAGCGACACTAGAATCTGTAGGATGTGTAACGAGGCGGATGAAACCCCTTTACACATAATCACCGAATGTGGACCACTGATGCGTAAACGTAGCATGCATCTGGGAAAGCACATTCTAAGCCCAAATGAAGCTAAGCCCAAACAATTAATTCACTTTCTTAAAAGTGTAGGATTTGAGACTGAAATGTAGCATAGCGGCGATCACAATAGATCAAACTGGTCGCAGTGATACTGGTCTGAATAAGACCTGCATAGCCGCCCGCTTAAAATAAAAAAAAAAGGTGATCGAGACAGTGATTGCCCACTTAAGAAATTGACACTAGTTTTATTTCAATATAATCCTTTACTTTAACAATTAGGAATCAGAGTGTAATTATTTGACAACGTTAATACGTATAACAAAAATATCTCCTAAAAACACAGTGATTGCCCACTTGGCACAGTGATTGCCAACCAAATGAGACAGTCATTGCCACCTATACCGCACGTTGTAATTCCATAAAATTATTAATAAATGCTTAAAATTTTAGATCTTTCGTATGTTTTTGTGCCTTAAGATATATTTCTAAGCAATTGAAATCAGTAACATCATCCAAATAGGATACCATTGACTAAAAAAACCCGTTATTTCAAAATCTAGTAAAATCGTCAAATTGTTCTATCTAGTTTCTCGTTATCTCAGCGAATTAATGGAAAGTACCAATTTTGAGATTATCGGAGGCCCAATGGGGGGGGGGGGGGGGGGGGTTTAAAACATTGGCAGCATACTTGTGACTCCACTCACACTCTGGTGTTGAGTATGTGCGTTGGCATCACTTGATGGCTTACCATCAAGTGATGCGTGTGTTTGACTGCCACATCATATAATAAGCAATGGTCACCTGCAACACCAGTGGAGTCACAAGCGCTGCCAACTTTTTATCCCCTTCCCTCCAGATGGGCCTCCGTTACCCTCACTACTGTACCCTACCCTAAGTCCTAACACAGCACAGGGGTTGCTTCACGCCGGTTTTCTGTGAAGCAGTGGTATCAATCCGATCAAGCCAGCCCATTCATGCCGAATTGTGGCTCTCCTGACAGCTGACAGTTAAAATTCGATATTTTTCTTAATTATTACTAACTGCAACCATAACTTGGTAATTCCATTTTTATATGTGATAGGTGGTACATAAGCATACGGATCACCTGATGGTAAGCGATTTCCACCGCTCATAGACACTCGCAACAATAAGTGGAATCACAAATGCGCTGCCAATATTTTAAATCCTTCATTGAGCCTCCGGTACCCTCACGCGTTATCGCCGCTTGACGTTGGTTTTCTGTGATCATAATAACTCCGTTTAAGCCTGCTTATTAATTCTGTAGCGTGGCTCTCCCACGGTAAAATACCAAATCCCATATTTATTACGATATACCCAATTGGTTGTTCTTTTCCACCAAGATTTGCAGTAGCAAATCAAATTTTCCCCTATTTTAGGTATTTTTTTTTGTAAAAAGCTGTATTTTTCATAACTCCTTGAAGTAAGTACCTACCTAGACATATAGATAAAGAAAGATACAGGATAAAAACAAAATATTCGGTTCGATTATTATATCCCTCGTCATGATTTAGTAAATACCTACCCGGGCAATCACTGTCTCATACCCATGGCAATAACTGAATTCTGGTATGGCAATCACTAAGTTTGTCTAAATTTAGGTACAGTGTTTGCCCTAAAAATACTTAATAGAATAAAATTACGCCACGAAAAGTATTCTGTGGTATTACATTACGGCTAGTTGATAAGAAACAGGGCCGTTTGGAAATGCGGCGGATAAACAATTAGCCGCATAGTCATATACATTCTTCAATAAGGCGGCTAACGTTTAGCCTAATCGTATTACAACTTATCATGACAAGTGCTGCCACAACAGAAAATTATCTTTACAAGGTTAAGTTAGTGTTTTTTATGACCACCCAGAAATCCTTCATTTTATAAATAATTTAATTAATTAAAAAAAACCCTAACCTAACCTGTTAACCTTTTACACAAAGTTATTCTGGGTGAACATAAAAAAATACCTTAACCCATGTAAGACTTAGAAAGTCAGGCAACGTGTTAAAAACTGCCACTGTTAATCGCCGGCCTAATTTCATTATGGCTAGCCGTATTGAATGGCGTATCGTGCCGAATTCATTCCGGCCATTTTTGTAATCAGCCGTATTCAATCCGGCTATTCGTTGAACCGCCGCATTTCAAAACGGCCCTGTGTTAGAAAACAGCTAGCCGTAATGTAATACGGTTATACGATCCGGCTGCGACATCTTTCGACATTTATCGAACCATCTTGGTAACATGCGACATTTTTAATGATGGTCCAGACAGGAGACACAATGGAAAATCAATTGTTTTATGCCTTTTAAAAGGCTTATGGGCCTTACGGCGTTAAATTATCAAATTAATATTTTTTTTACAGCTCATGATGAAGTTGGATATTGAGACAAGTTTTATACGATAAAATAAGAATTACGATTTTGGAATCCGACTGTGGTTCAAATAATGGTCACTGCCACCTGTACGGCATATTAAGCCACTAACTACATTTTCCTAGCGATTGCTGCTAGATGGCGCTGTTCAAATTTCCATCGCGCAGTCACAATTTTTTTCTAAAAGTACTTAATGAAATGGTTAATTCTGTACATTATCCAAAGCTGCATCATTCAACACAACACCTCAGTTAGTAAAACTATTTATTATGTAATAATAATAGTAAAACTAACTATAAAATTAATATTTTTGTAAACGCGCACGGACGTAAGACGGACGTACGTGTTGATTGTTGAGATGATAACTTAAGAAAATACTTACTTTAATGCTATGTACTTCATCATCATCATCAGCAACCCACGCTCGTCCACTGCTGGACATAGGTCTCCCCCAATGCACGCCACCGCTCCCGATTTTCGGCCACTCTCATCCAGCTATGTACATGGCTATGTATGCTATGGCTATGTACTTAATTAAAACCATCAACTCTGATCTGCTGATATTTTTTTTAATGTGATAGGTAGCAGGCGGATCACCTGATGGTAAGCAATTGCCGCCGCCCATGAACACATGCAACAAGTGCGCTGCTAACCTTTTATCGTATATTCCGCCGTATTACATTACGGCTAGCTGTTTTATTTAATTTAATTTATTTATTTTATTAGGATATCCAACAGCACAACCATAAGTATACAGAAAAGAAAACATGATACATATTTCAAAGCTAATGATAGGATATAATTGTGGGAGAGCCATGCTTCGGCATGAATGGGCCGACTCCGGAGTGATTCCACTGCCTCTCAGAAAACCGGCGTGAAGCAGCTCCTGTGCTGTGTTTCGCCGAGTGATTGAGGGTACCGGAGGCCCATCGGGGGGGGGAAGGGGATAAAAGGTTAGCAGCGCACTTGTGACTCCACTGGTGTTGCATGTGTCCATGGGCGGCGGCAATTGCTTACCAGGTGATCCGCCTGCTCGTCTGCTACCTAATAACCTACCACATAAAAAAAAATCACAACACTAAATTTTATGATTGACATCTAAACAATATAAAAGGTTCAAGAAAAATGTGTTAATATAAATGAAAATGTAGTTTACAAAAAAGAAAGAAGGGTGTATTGGTGCTAGACCGATCAAACAATAACCAGCAAGCAGTTTTTTTTTCCTCTCGAAAGATTTAACAAATCTATTAAAAATCATTTCTTAAAAAAAAATAGAGAGGAGACCATAATTTTCTAACACAGGACCGATTTGTAATGCGGCGGTTCAACCATTAGCCGGATTGAATGCGGCTGAATAAAGGCGGCCGGAATGTATTCGGCGCCATACGTCATTCAATACGGCTAGGCATTATGTTATTAGGCGGTAGATTAGCCGCCACTTTGGCAGCTTTTAGTATCGATTCCTAATACTGTAGGCGCTGCCTGATCGAATTGTTTCATTTAAAAAAAAATAAGTCTTGTATTGATAAGGGTGTTTTTTATGTTCACCCTTTGTGTAAAAGGTTAGGTTAAGGTATTTTTTATGACCACCCGGAATAAAATTAAGGATTTCTGGGTGGTCATAAAAAAACCCTTTTTTTTTTTTAAAAAACCCTAACCTAACCTTGTTAAGATAATTTTGTGTTGTGGCAACACTTTTCATAATTTGTTGAAGTACGATATGGCTAAACGTAGCCCGTCTTATTGAACAACGTTATCATTAAGGGCAATGCGGCTAAACATTGATCCGCCGCATTTCAAAACGTTCCTGTGTTATTATAACTTATGCTTGGGTCTTGGCGCCAAATGTAATACTTATTACGTATGCTGTAATTATTTATTCTCTATGTTTAAGTACCTATCTAATTTATCTATGTATGGGTGTGCCCAGGGGGGTAGGGCGGGGGAGGTCAGCTACCTTACCCCCCCCCCCCCCCCCACCCTGGATCATGTTGACGTCCCTACTAATTTAACTTATCTAGTACTTTTATCGATAGAAATGATAAAAACCATTTAGGGGAAAGGGGATCTAAGGTTGGCAGCACACTTCTCTGCTGGTGTCGCTTGTGACCATCAGGTGATCCGTCTGTTCGTCTGCCACCTATCACAAAAAAGACCTAGGACCTTATGTATAAAAACATAGCTATTTTAATTTAAGTTTTTTTATTCTCTATAAGCGCAGCTACCTTCAAACTTACGTTTTTACCAACAAAATGACTTACGTTTTTTAGTCTGCGGAGCCGATTCAGATCCAGATGATAAAGATATAAGTGACGTCACAGATTTAATTAAAACCAGTAGAAATAACATCACTGTCGTTAATTGCATTATAAAAAGTCGAATAAACTTGTTTAACATCTCCAATGTTGTAGGACTAACTTCACAGATTATAAAGAAGTTAATGGTTTTTTTTTCACATTAAGCACACATCTAACTTATAGAATGCATTCTATGACACTGTTATTATTATTGTATTACTTCCTCATAGGTATACGTAGTGATGGGAAATTAATGGAAAAGAATCGTTTTTATCCTATCATAATCGATTTATCGAAAAAAACTATTATGTTTTTTTTTATATTATAGCGGCCAAACTAACAGACGGCTCACCTGATGGTAAGTGATCACCGCCCATGGACATCTGCAACACCTGAGGCATCACAAATGCGTCGCCGGCTATGACCTAAATGGCTTTTAAAAGGCATAAAACAATTGATTTTCCATTGTGTCTGGTAATTTGGTAATATCTAGCCATAATACACTCGATTGTATTGTCACAAGCGTCAATAGTATTACCCTAATTTGGGCTATCGATACTATCTACATATATCATAACTGATTTTCGAGGTCAACTGTCGATAGTTCGGCATCACTACCTATAACCCGATGCCGACGAGATAGATATTAAACTCTATAGACATCAACAAATCTAGTATATAAGTACAAACCGAAAAGGCGAAACACTAGCGAATTGTAATCGATGCCCAGCTCCATCTATTGGTAGACAGCGGAACTACTGTACCGGAACGTAATTTAGAAAAAGATAAACAATCTTACCGTATGATGACCCGTTTAGCGCAATGGTTTGAGCGCCGGTTGAGACGTAAGGGTCGCGGGTTCGATTCCCGCACCGACACAAATGTTTGTTGATGAAACAGATATTTGTGTTGGGTCTGGGTGTTTGTGATATCTTCGTTGTTTCTGGTTTCCATAGCACAAGGGAAAACCTTAGTTTGGGACCAGGACAATGTATGTGATGTTGTCTCTATTTATTTATTTATTTATATGTATTAATTCATTAAATTTTGTTGAAGAAATCGCTACAAGCGATAAGACCGCTTTATTGTGCTGTCTATAGCTGTTGTTTCACTCATGTATTCTATTTCTGTTCAATAAAGAATATCTATCTATCTATCTAATTGTGTAACAACACTGGGGCGGTAACTATCTAGAAGGAGCGGTCAAAGGTTATTCATAACCCTTATCAGCTGATTGCTCACTTGTGATGTGCAAATTGAAATGAACTTCATAAAGTATCGGATTTAACAGTGGGAGAGCCACGCTTCGGCATGAATGGCCCGGCTCGACCGGAGTAATACCAGGTCTTCACAGGAAATCAGCGTAAAGCATTGTACGCCGTGTTTCGCTGCGTGAGTGAGGGTACCGGAACTACCGGGGGCCCAATCCAGGGGAGGGTTAAAAGGTAAGCAGCGTATTTGAGACACCACTGGTGTTGCAGGTGTCCATGCGCGGCGATAATCGCTTACCATCACGTGACCCGTCGGCTCATCTGCCACCATAATAAAAAAATAATTATTTCAATAATTTACAGTTGCTGTGTGACGCTTTAATATCTACTTATCCATACTAATATTATAAATGCGAAAGTAACTCTGTCTGTCTGTCTGCTACTCTTTCACGCCAAAACTACTGAACGGATTTAAATGAAATTTGGTATACAGATGGTCTAGACCCTGAGAAAGGACATAGGCTACTTTTTATTGCGAAAAAGGGGTTGTAAGGGGTTAAAAGTGGGGTAAAAAGTTACTTTTCCACGCGGACGAAGTCGCGGGCGGCCGCTAGTATCTAATAAATGTCAATAAGGAGTGAGGCCGAGCCATTAATAAAATAATGAAAACAAAAATAAAAACACCAAATAACCTTCTTCAATTGACCTATATTTAAAAAAATATACAATAAAAATAGTAATAATTTACATGGAATTGTGCTGAACCGCAACAACATAGGTAATACACAGTCAAGAAAGTTGTGAAAACAGCTAGCCGTAATGTTATACGGCGGATTATACGATCCGGCTGCGAGAGAGACACGAAGTATGACAGAGTGACGAAGTATCGCGGACCCTTAGAATAATAACTCTATAGAAACCTAATGCATCCGTATAATTTAAGCATCCTAATAGGTACCCAAATTGGCGAAATATACTACCACTATACTCGCTTCTTATTGTCAAATGTCACAGCGACCCGAACGTGTCACTCGAAATAAAAATAATTATGACGGGTTGTGCGGTTAAATCGTGCGAAAAAATTTAGTTTTGAATTAAAAAACTACAAGATACAATGAAATATTGAAAGCTTACCTGTGAAAAGTCATATTATTATTATTATTCTCCCTTTAATTTCTATTGCGACATGATTTAACCGCACAAACCGTCATAATTATTTCTATTTCGGGAGACACGTTCGGGTCGCTGTGACATTTGACACTAAGGAAGCGAGTTGGTACCTTTCGCCAATTTGGGTACCTATTACTAAACTTAAATTATGCAGACGCATTTGGTTTCTATAGAGTTATTATTATAAGTATTGAGTTATTATTCTAAGCGCGGACCACGAACCGTCCGTTCTCAGATATAGTTCAAATGTTAAACGTATGAAGACTATTGGGCTTTCCCCGCAGGGGGAATATTCTATCCTTTGAGCGCTCGAAGCTATGCCCGCGATGTAGTATCTGGGAATAAAAAAAAATGTGTTAGTTTATGATATTTTTTGTAATTTAATTCTTAAAACCTGAACGCAGAAAAAACAAAAAAATAGGCTAAACCCGTGGTCGTCAAACTGCGGCTCGCAAACGTTATTTGTGCGGCGGCGTATTCGTACTTATCAGAAATCAGTTTAGTTATTTTTGAGTAGAGAAGTAATAGACATACATTTTCGCATTTATATGAATAGTGTGGACTACTATGGATAAGTACCTATGCAAAAGCTCTTGATACGCATATACTGCGGCCCGGGCCCTGATGTTCATAACTTCATATTGATATGTGGCCCTTGAAGAGTAAAGTGTGACAATCTATGTGTGTGTATTTGTATGTGCGTGCTTTCGTGTGTACCTATATAATTTGTGTCTTGTGTGTGTGTCTCTCTGTGGGTGTTGGTGTGTTGTGTTGTGTGTGTTGTGTGTGTGTGTGTTTCTGTGTGTGTGTGTGTTTCCTGTGTCTGTGTGCGTGCTTTATGCGTGCGTACGTTCCTATATTTGTGTCTGTGTGTGAGTGTGCCTCTCTCTCTCTCTTCTGTGCGCAACACGAAAGTGTGTGTGTTGTGTTGTGTTTGTGGTGTGCGTGCTTTCGTGCGTGTGTGCGTTCCTATATTTGTGTCTTGTGTGTGTTTCTCTCTCTCTGTGCGCTTTCGTGTTGGGTGTTGGTGTGTGTGTGTGTGGTGTCTGTATGTGTGTGCGTGCTTTATACGTTTGTGCATGTCTATATTTGTGTCTGTGTGTCTCTTTGTCTATCTGTGCGCTTTCGTGTGTGTGTGTTTGTATTTGTGTGTGTTCGTGCTTTCGTGCGTGGGGCGTTCCTATATTTGTGTCTTGTGTGTGTGTGTGTCTGTATGTGTGTGCGTGCTTTATGCGTGCGTGCGTGTCTATATTTGTGTCTGTGTGTCTCTTTGTCTCTCTGTGCGCTTTCGTGTGTGTGTTTGTGTGTGTTCGTGCTTTCGTGCTTGGGTGCGTTCCTATATTTGTGTCTTAAATTGCGTGTGTGTCCTCTCTCTTTGTGCGCTTTTGTGGGGGGTTGGTGTGTGTGTGTGTGTGTGTCTGTATGTGTGTGCGTGCGTGCATGTCTATATTTGTGTCTGTGTGTCTCTTTGTCTCTCTGTGCGCTTTCGTGTGGGTGTGTGTGTGTGTGTGCCTACGTGCGTGCGTGCGTGCTTCGCACTAAGTTAATTCAGTAATCTTTACCTTTTTACTCCTTCAACTACAACCGGGAATGCTACGCCACTGCCGCTGTCACCGATGCATAGAGAACCTGGAACACAAGATACAGGTAGCATACCTATACAAATAGCGTAAGTACAAGGCACACATCAAAGTATACAAAACTGTCAAATTTCTTCAGTCGACTCTTATCTTACTGTCATACACATTAGGTTGAATATCAAGTGAGGAAATTTGGCAGATTGTGGTAACCTGATGTGTGGCTGACTATATAAGGCACACATTGAGATGGACACCCTGGGCACAAAATGAAGACTGACACTCTGACTTAGCCTTGATTTTGAATTTATAAGAGTTCGTTGCCATATGCTAGGGTTGTTGCCCGGCATGAGTACATAAGCGCGCGGCCTCTACCATAGACCTCGACAGTTTGACAATGTTATGTCATTAGTGCGCATGCGTGAATACATGACATATTTTTAGCTCTTAGTGGGCAGTCAGCCGTCTGTGTCAATATTTATTTTGTGCCCTGGGGTTGAATTTTAGTCAGAATAGAATAGAATAGAAATCATTTATTTGCTTTTGAGTAGGGTATACAGTAGATGACAATGATACATAAATGACCGCCTATTCAGCCGTCAACAACAGCATGCAAACTACATAATTTAAAACTAATTACAATGAATAAGTTACTACATACAGTTGAAAAAATCTTGTAGGGAATAAAAACCTTGCCTAATGAGCCATGAGTGCAAGGCATTCTTAAATTTACTTAAAGTTGGCATGTCTTTTATATATTGCGGAATATTGTTACCTATATGTTCACGCACATGCAGAAACATTTTTTTTTCATGCGTGTTTTTTGGGACAAAGTCAATAACCAGTCTATTACCATTCCGAGTAGTCCGGGTGTATACATCTCTTCTTCTTAAATTCACTACCAACATTAAAAAAGAAAATCCTGAAACAATATTTTCTTACAAAAGATGCTACTCTGATGAAAATATTCAAATGTTCAAAAAGCATTTAGAATCCATTTCTTTCTCTGATGTTTACAAACAAAATGATTTTAATAGTGCCTTTAATACATTTTATGACATGTTTTGCCTTCTCTATAGGCTCTGTTTTCCCAATAATACGAATCAAAACTGATTTAAGACAAAATCTTGCCTGGATCTCTAAAGGACTAAAAAAAAGCTACAACACAAAAAGGATACTGCGTTATAAGTATTATACTACAAGGACCGTTTCTGATCGTGACAAATATTTACAATACAATAAAATACTAAAAAAATGTACACATAACTCTAAAAGAATAGCAAATAAAAAATATATAACTAAAAGTAAAAATATATGTAAAGCTACATGGTTTGTTATCAAGCGTGAAACACAATCATTACAAAATAAAAAAATACATAAATGAAATTGTAAACAATGGACTGACAATAAACAAATCCCACGAATATTACTACTGAATTCAATGAATATTTTATTAATTTAACTAATAAATATAACAACAAAAACGAAATACATGTGCTAATAAGATAATATCTAATACTATTTTTTTGACTCCAGTAGATGAACACTATGTTAATAAATTAATTATAAGCTTAAATGATACCCTTCTGAGGGCTACGACTCAATTTCCACTAAATACTTAAATCCTGCAAAGAACAACTATCTTCTATACTTACATACCTAATTTAATTTTTCACTAGAGACCGGCAACTTTTCCAGAAAAAACTTAAATCATCTATTGTTAAACCGCTATATAAAAAAGGGGACAGTACCCAAATGGAAAACTATCGGCCCATTACTTTAATACCGATATTTGCAAAATTATTTGAAAAAGTCATGCACGATCAAATAAATAGCTTTTTTAATAAATACAATGTAATTAAAGCAAACCAACATGGGTTCCGAAAAAATATATCTACTACACACGCAGCGTTCAACCTAGTATATGACATCCTTCAAAATATCAATAACAAAAACTACACAACGGTTCTTTTTCTAGACATGTCTAAAGCTTTCGACCTGGTATCTCACGATCTGCTTTTAAAAAAATTACATTGTAACGGAATCAGAGGGCCAGCTCACCAATGGCTAAAATCTTATTTAGAAAATAGGCTTCAGTGCGTGGAAATCAATCAATTAAATAAAATAAACACTCAATCTACTTTATCATCATATAGATCTAACTTTAATATAATAGATATGGTGTCCCACAGGGGAGTATACTTGGCCCACTTTTATTTCTTTTATATATAAATGACCTACCGGATATATTATTTCATAAAACAATTCTCTTTGCTGACGACATCTCAATAATAGTCTCCACCAAGAAAACTTATTCTCTGGAACAACATGAAACAGACATCCTCACGACACTAAGTACAGTCATAAAATGGTTAAATAAAAACAACTTGCAATTAAATTTACAGAAAAACTAAGTTAATAAATTTTAATAATTTTCAAAAACCATAATATTAAAATTAATGTAGATGGACAAACTCTGAATAATGCTAGCAACGTCACATTCTTAGGGCTAATTATAAATCCAAAACTGTCGTGGAAAGAACACATGGAAAAAGTTTGTATACTAAAATAAATAGGTTCTCATATGCACTGCATAAATTAACAAAAGTAGCAAGTGTAAACACAGCAGTAACAGCCTACTTTGCATATGTAGAGTCAGTACTGAGGTATGGGTTACTGATTTGGGGTAACGGAACCGATAACCAATCTGTTTTTATTGCTCAAAAAAAGATGCATTAGGTCCATATGCAATATTCGATCAGATACATCATGCAAGCCATATTTTAAATTTTAAATATTCTACCTCTTCCTTGTTATACATACTGGAGGTAAGTACTTTTGTCGTACAAAACAAACAACCTTTTCCTTCTGGCCAATGATCAAACACTAAGAAGCACTAGGTACTCAAACAATTTAGCTATAAATGTAGCCCCTAACACCAGTAAATTCTTAAAAAACAGTTATATCATGTGTATCAAAATCTTTAATAAAATTCCAGACCACATTAAAATTCTCCCACTGTCCAAATTTAAAAAAAGTTTACGTTGCTTGCTATTAAACAATATGTTTTATTCGGTTGATGAGTTTTTAAATTTTAAGTTTAATTCAACAAGTTATTTTTAAAATATATACCTACCTACCTACTCGATGTAGAATAAGTAATTACTCAGATAAGTTTAAACTTACTTATACCCAAGAGAAAAGTTTGCAGACTTTAATCTCTAGTATGCTTAGATTTTAAGTTAACACTATAATTAGATTCTTACCTCGAAATTGTAAGAAATTTCATATGTCTTTAAAGAAGGCTAAATAGGTCTAAGAACATATGTACCTACACAACATCTACATCTTTATGTACCTACCCTATTTATTATGAATAAATGATTTTGTATTTGTATTTGTATTTCTCTGGCCAATTTGAAACAGCTCAGATTCTGTCTAACAAATTTTGCTATTTCAAAAACAGGCTTTTTCAGGGGCGGATTTTGCTATTTCAGGGGCGGATCTAGACCTCAAAAATGGTTGTGGGCATCTAAGGCTTTTCCGACTTGGGGCATCGTCGAAGGGTCCTAGCGGCTCGTCCCCCCTAGCAACGCCCATAGTTGTGGGTACAGTCTCCCCTGCTAATCCCCCTCTCCCTCTCTTAGACTGGAAACTGCTGATCCTAAGTTGATAGAAAAAAGTGTGACGTCTCAAATTAATTTAAAGTTATAAGCATGCCCATGTCGCAGTCATCTGGTTGAAACAGCTATTTGATTGGATGACTAGCGCGTTTATTGAATAGCGACGCTTAATTGGATCGAACCGAACGTTGAATGAACAAGCCTCAATCAACGTCCAACAAATTAGCTGATTGAAACATAGCTCTTTGAACATAGCGAACGTAAAATCAGTCAAGTGATTGTAATTTAAGTTCGTTTTTTCCACTGCGGCGTTGGTGCTCATCAAAACAAAGATGGCGTCAAACAGCTGGTACAGATTGAATAAAATAGCACTGTTTTGATATTTTATTTGCGAAAAAAATCTTATTAATGTGTGTTATTATGTCGTTTCATATTTTAATTTATCTAAAGTTAGTTATTTTTTAAGTTTCGAACTTATCAAACATTATAAAATCAGCTATATCCCATTCAACGACTATGCTAAATGACGTTCAGTCAAGAAGTTAAACGTTATATTAAACAACTTGACGAGTTGTCCTTTAGTCATTCAATTTTAAACGTCGCCATTCAATGAACGCGCTAGTCATCCAACCAAATAAGTAGCTGATTAAACCAGACGACTGCGACACCCACAACGGTGGATCCGCGCTTGATTTTAGTTAGGGTTAAAGTGACAAGGTGAAGGCTATGACGGTTTCCTTTGTGTTTTAGGGTACTTACTATTGGCAGAGTGAGTGCAGAACTTGTGATCTTCAAGTTGCTCCCCAGGATGCTTCGCGTGTATCAGCTCTCGGCACTCCTCGTTTGTGATGTACTTAAGGTCCGAAGTGGCTATGCGGTTATTTCGACGTCCGTTCCCACCGAAAGCTGCAAACTATGAATGATATTGTATACTATATTTTTAAATAGGGCTTCTTCCTTCTTAAAGAACCGGCAATGCATTTGTGAATGTCGTCATCCCATCTTGTAGCAGGGCGTCCAACATTACGTTTACCGAGTCGCGGTCTCCACTCAAGGACTTTATGGCTCCAAGGGTTGTCAGTTCTGGATGGTTGGAGTGAGCTGGATGAGAGTGGCCGAAAATCGGGAGCGGTGGCGTGCATTGGGGGAGACCTATGTCCAGCAGTGGACGAGCGTGGTTTGGTGATGATGAATGCATTTGTGATACCTCAGGTGTAGCTGATGTCCATGGGCGGCGGTGTTCTCTTACCATCAGATGAACTGTCTGCTCGTTTGTCCGCTATAATGTAAAAAAAAGTAAATGTAGTCAAGATGGCGTCTTCCCTTACCAACGTTTTGTTAAAACCTTTATTTAAATACACTAATCAACCTGGTCTTCAAACCCTTAGGACAACCCCTAATTTAACTTATTAGTACTTTTATCGATAGAAATGAAAGAAACCATTTGGGGAGAAAGAGGTCAAAGGTCGGCAGCGCACTTGTAGTCTACTGGTGTTGCAGGTGTCTATCGCTTACCATTAGGTGATCTGTCTGCTCGTCTGCTACCTATCACAAAAAAGACCTAGGTAGTTTTTTTATAATAAAGGGAGGCATACGAGCAAGCGGGTCACCTAAATAGTAAGTAAACACCGCCGCCCATGGACATCAGCTACACCAGAAGGAATACGGATGCGTTGCCGGCCTTTTAGGAAGTAGGCTCGTTTCTTGTTGATTTGAAAGAAAGAAAGAAAAATATGTACCGTTCGGAAATACCGCTGCGGGAGTTGATTCCACAATGAGGAGGTGCGTGGCAGAGAGTGTCAAGTAAAGAGCACGATAAATCAAATGGTACCTACTCAAACATACCTAACATACCTAACTCAAACATACCTAACCTAACCTAACCTACCTATTCAGCTGGTCCCACTGAAAACCAGCGTTACGGCCTATGGTCGTGACATAAGCTGAGTGAGGGCCATTTATGCTGGATGCCTCAACACAACACAGCATAATATAAATACACGGCACTGCTGGACAATGGGGAGGGACAGTTAATTTTTGTTGTTTATTTTTTTTTGGTTTTAATTTATTTTTACTAAGTGTTTTTTATTTTCTTATAATATTGTGTCAATTGTCTGTAGCATGTAATATGTGTTGTGGTGTCCAAATTAATAAATGTATTTTCTTTCAATTCAATTCAATATGTTTATTGCTTCTTCATAATATGTTTTACAAAGATCTTAGTTTAAAGTATTTTAAGTTACAACTTACAATATGGATCCTGTCGGGCACTGCAAACAATTTGGAGAGAGTAGGACTTATATACTCACATTTCCTTTTTTCTTTCTATTTTAAGTTTTTTATTCTTTATAAGCACCTAGCTTGTAAGTAATATGATTTACCCCCATCTGGCCCAGAACTTGGGTACGCCCAGGTCTCCTTACCTTCCCGATGTTGCCCTTCATGAATAGTTGATCCCTGGATATCGCATGCTGGCTGAGGCAAGCCGGCAGCACGTGGGACGTATACTCGAAGTGGGTCTTGAGGGTCAGGAACGCGACCTCTCTTTTGGAGTTTGGACTTTTGCTGGTGACTGGTATCGTGATTCTTCGTACCTGGTTATGAAAATCATACTATTTTTATTCTTTTTTTTATTGCAATTTAATAAATAAATAAATAGAATAACCTATACTCTGGTTTTTATTCATGTGGAGTAAACTAACGGATGCAAATGTCAAGTTTCTATTCATTTTGACAGTTTTTGATAAGAGTGACTCCACACTGGCGTCTTCTGAGCGTCGGCGGCCATTGAAAGAGAGAAAGAAAGAAAAGTAAGAAAAGAAAGAAAAGAAAGAAAAGAAGAAAGAAAGAAAAGAAAGAAAGAAAGGAAAAGAAAGAAAAGAAAGAAAGAAAGAAAAGAAAGAAAAAGAAAGAAAAGAAAGAAAAGAAAGAAAAGAAAGAAAAGAAAGAAAAAGAAAGAAAAGAAAGAAAAGAAAGAAAAAGAAAGAAAAGAAAGAAAAGAAAGAAAAGAAAGAAAAGAAAGAAAGAAAGAAAAGAAAGAAAAGAAAGAAAAGAAAGAAAAGAAAAGAAAAAGAAAGAAAAGAAAGAAAAGAAAGAAAAGAAAGAAAAGAAAGAAAAAGAAAGAAAAGAAAGAAAGAAAGAAAGAAAAGAAAGAAAAGAAAGAAAAGAAAGAAAAGAAAGAAAAAGAAAAGAAAAGACAGAAAAGAAAGAAAACAAAAAAAAAAGAAAAGAGAGAAAAGACATTTAATAATTTGGACACCACAACATATTAGGTACTAATAGCTCACCTAGCGGGGCCCGAAAACGCTGGGGAGGTCGCCGGCAAGACGCCGACGCTCAAAAGACGCCAATGTGGTGTCACCCGAAAAATATTCACTTACATTTGACGTTTGCTGGTACATTTCCTCTTTGTCCCAATGTAGGTACATCTTGCCCACCGCTACGGCGAACTCTGAGGCGGGTGCCTGCATCTCCTGGGAGGGCGACAAGAAGCAGTCAGCAGCTGGAAACATTAACCGGAGAGTCGCGTTTGCATGAATGGGCCGGCTTGACCGGAGCGAGACCACGGCCTCAGAGAAGACCTATACTGATATAAACGGGGCTAAACGCGAGAATATCCATACTAATATTATGAATGGGAAAGTGTATCTGGGTGATTTTCCCAAGTACCGTATCAATACCGGTGGCATGTATTTTGAGCTGTCTTTTCTCCTTTACATAAAAACCAGTTTTATAGCTTATTGAGATTAAGTTAACTGTCATATTTATAGACTGTAAGTTAGTGGTGGAATAATATATTTTTTTATAATGCCAATTTTGTTACTGTTTCTAAGTCCGGTGGTGCAATCCCGGTGGCGAAAATGTATGTAAAGTGGTTTTAAAAATTCGCCACCGTAATTAGGTTTGTTGAAATTCACCCATCTGCCTGTCTGGTAAAAGCTTGTTTAAATATAAGTACACTAGCTTTCGACCGCGGCTTTACTCGCGCCCCCAACTTTCCTAAAAAGGGGAGTTAGAGAGGGGCAAAAAGTAGCCTAAGTTACTCTCCATCCCTTCAACTATCTCCACTTAAAAATCACGTCAATTCGTCGCTCCGTTTTGCCGTGAAAAAAAGACAAGCATACAGACAGATAGACAGACACACTTTCCCATTTTTAATATTAGTAAGTATGAATTATAGCCCCGTTAGTCTAATGGTTTGTGTACCGGTCCGTGATCTCGGGGTCCTGGGTTCGAGCAAAATGTTTCCAATTTTTCGAACATAGCTTGGGTTTACGATCATCAGCAACCCACACTCGTCCACTGCTGGACATAGGTCTCCCCTAATGCACGCCACCGCTCCCGATTTTCGGCCACTCTCATCCAGCTCACTCCAGCCAGCCTTCGAATGACATCATCCCATCTTGTCGCATCCAACACTACGCTTACCGAGTCGCGGTCTCAAGAACTTTATGGCTCCAACGGTTGTCAGTTCTGCCGCTAATGTGACCAGCCCACTGCCACTTCAGTTTGCTAATTCGGTGGGCTATGTCGGTGACTCTGGTTCTCTGTCGGATTACGGTTTGCGATCACCGCACCGCATTACACTCACAGTACAAAGATATTTAGAACTACTTACTTTACTACGCGTGGAAATGTAAATTTTTACCCCCCTTTTAACCCCTTACAACCCCCTTTTCGCAATAAAAAGTAGCCTATGTTCTTTCTCAGGGTCTAGATCATCTGTATACCAAATTTCATTTAAATCCGTTCAGTAGTTTTGGCGTGAAAGAGTAACAGACAGACAGAGTTACTTTCGCATTTATAATATTAGTTAGGAAGTTAAGATGTACCTGATAACACTACTTTGTGGCTGACCAGGGTTCCCCCACAGCGGTGCCTGTACGTGGGGCTGGTCTTCCTGTAGATGAGCGCTTGCCATGGCAAATCTTGGTTTTTATTCCCTGATTCTTGTTGTACCACACCACAATCTGAAATTTTAAATGTATTAATATATTAATAAATAATAATTTTCTACCCAACTATTTATAAAAAGGTTAAGGGGCTATACGAATGAAACTAGCGCCGCCAACCTATTTACACAGATTGTGGCGAAAATATGATATTTTTTAAGAAAATAAAACATTACAGACTTAGATCCAAGTAAATTGGATTTTCAAGATGCAATGGTGGTTGACCCGGTAGTTGACCAGGCACCGGTGGTTGACCACTTACGGCATTATGTGTCTATTGCCTTCGACTTCTTTATATTTTTTAATTAATTAATAATTTTAACGTACATTTTTAGTCTAACTGTGAATATATTTCAATAAACAGATAAACAACCTTTCTAATAAAATATCCAGTTCTTCAGAAATAAATAATAAATACTTAATGATGAATGTTGTATCTAGTTTAGGCAAAAATACCACGGAATTAGCTGCCTTTACCTTACTTATAATCCATACTTAATACTATAATGCGAAAGTAACTCTGTCTGCTGTCT
>JABMDO010000349.1:0-62129 GCA_014851415.1 Cnaphalocrocis medinalis
AGGGGCACGCCCCAACCTAACCTAACCTTTTTTTTTTTTTTTTTGTTTTCCCAGGGAAAAAATGCCGCCGACTCAGAAGGAGCCGACGTCGGCGCCTCGTTGGCGCCGCCTTATGCACACCCGGCCGCTGGGAGACGACCGGGTAGTGTGGGGCTCTCCCCCGGGGGCCGCCCGGGGGCCTACCCCACTAAAAATCCCTGGGGCTTTTCCTAGCAAGCCCGTAGTGGGGTGGCTACGCGAACCGCCTGAAGAGGCTTTCTGCGCGGCACACCCTCGATGGGCAAGAGGCTCGCCTGCACGGCTTCCTCACGTCCACGACTCCGGCAATCGGAGCCTAGTGCTGACTCCCACAGCCCACTTCTCACCCTCCCCGAGAGCCCCGACGCTGCTGGAGTGCAACGCCAGAGCCCCGAAGAGAGGCGACTGTAGGCCCCCCTCACAGAAGACCCCACCCTGCTGGCTGCAGGGCAGAGAGAGGGAGAGGGAACCCACAGACTTCCGACACTACCCGCACCGTGCCCGGACGAACGTCGCCGCTGGATTGCGGAAACGAACGCCGGACAGGGGGAAAGCGGGCTTGGCAGGTCACGACTCAACCCCACTGGCTGTGGGGCTCCATCGCACCCACCGCGACTCCCACCCATAAGGCGGGAAGCGCTCCCGAACAGGTGCCCATACACCCGAAGGGAACGCGACGACACTGAGAGGCCCGTGTCAAAGTGCACTCGCCGGGAAACCGCTGGCGCAAACCCGCGCAGGCGAGGCCGGACAGGGCCACCTCTAAGGCTGGGACCAATAAGACCTGGTTGCCGACCTACCACGTTGGGATAAACCGGCCCGCCGCACGCCAAAGCGCCCGACAGCGGGCGCCAACCACCCCCAACGCCAACCCACGCAGAGGGGGGGGCCTGATACGAAGACGGCCCTCCGTGCCCGGCCCTACTAAACGCTCCGGTCGGCAAGTCACAGGTCGGTCCTCCGGCCCCTCGGCGAACAATAAAAGACCCCCGAGCTACCACACCGCAGTGCTTCGCAGCGTCGAGGTCGGGTCCGCCGGATTGTGCATCCGTTAGCCGCTGGGTGGCAATGTCGTAGCATTACCACCCAACGTTGCCCGGGGGACACCGGACCCTTTCGGTAGCAGTTCCCACGACAGGACAAAAATACTACCGAAAAGGCCACTCGGGGAGGTCGATAACCTAACCTAACCTAACCTAACCACTCGATTTTAAATCACTCAGAAGAGACCTATGCTGACCAAATTTTCACCAAATTTGCCTTTCAATTTATCCTTCCCAACAGTGAAAACCCGAAGGACCCACCTCTAATAGTTTTTCCAAAATTAATTTTTTAGACTTAGAAATTTTTCGTTCCGGCCCCATACAAATTTTCACAAATTCTTCTAAGTTTCAAATTCAAATTAAAATTACTTCTAATTACAATATAAATATAGTGTCTTTTAGTGTTTTGTAGTACAGTCTTCCAGCTTTACGCTGATACCACTTTCACCCCCATCCGATAATATTTGACCACCCAGACTCGACTTTGAAGATTTGCGGAAAATTCTCCATAGTAAAAATTCGGCACCTTAGGTGCATTTTGTAGGGAATTTTACTATGGAGAATTACGTAACTTGAAAATCGACTTCTCCGTTTCTTTAGATATTTCTGTTTTGACTTCTGTTATATATTAGTGCTGTCTCAAAACCATTTTTGACATTTTGAATTTTTGAAATTTTCATACATATATATATATTTTAGTACATTGAAATTTTGATTTTTAGTAGTTGTTTAGATTTTAGTTTTTAGTCTCAGTTTAGTTCATTTTTAGTGTATATACAGTGTTTTTAGTCTTATTTACTCGTTATATATCCCTTATATACTAGTGTTTTCATCTTATATGTTAGGTCTTTTCTGACTTACCCTTCATCTTGTGGTGGTAAAACATGCCGCCCAAGAAGAATAAGTCCAAGAAGGGCTCCCCGCCCCCCAATACACGCCCCCCAACTTCTTCTCCCAGGCCAGATTTTGAGCCGGGGTATGAGTGTGACCCCGATGACATGTACGACGGGGACACATTTTACTACTCCGGCGATGATTTGGAAAGGGAGTTAGAAGCTATTATGCCCATGTCTAAAATCATGGATTATCATGACCGTTTTCTGCAGAGGGAGAAGGAGGCTGCCGCTAATGCTACGGGTGATGTTGCGGCGACGGTCGGTGCGAGCAAACCGACTTCGCCCGCTGTTGTTGCCGCCGTACCTGTGGCCGACATCCCAGTGGCGCCTTCTCAGTCCCAGCGCAGAACTCAGTGTGATAAGCCAACGCCTGTGCTTACGGTCCACCATAGTGAGGCAGTCGACTTCATGTCGCTCTTCTATGTGGTGACCGGGGCGAATCGCACCATACATGAGGCTGTGACTCATGGCAAAAGCTTGACGAGGGACATGAGGGCCCTTATCATCAAAAGCCATGACGTCATACACGAAGCCATGGAGCACTTCATCAACAATTTAGTTGGATTTGAAGATTTGCAGCGCAACGAGAGGAGGTCTGTGGCTCCGGCTGTCGTAGACAGACCTGCGGCTACTACTGCAGGGACCGAGGCAGTTGGCCAGGACGTCCGTGGCATCATCGCGGGTGTTGTGCGCGAGGAGATGCAGCTTTTAAGGGAGGAGCTTCGTGCGTCCCCCCCTGTGTCTCTCGCCGCCCCCACAGCCACTTATGCCGCCGTCGCTTCCAAATCGACACCATCCCCCCCGCCGAAAATCACCAAACCGGCCATCATTGTTACGGCTAAAGATCCGTCCAAAAAGCCCCAGGAAATCGTTTCCGAATGGAAAAAAGTTGTCTCTTTCCGCAAGGAAAAGTATGCGCCCGCCAAAATACAACCTGTCTCTAACGGGAAATTGCGTATTGAGTTCGATACACCAACTCAGTGCGAGGAAGTGATTTCTCGCACTAAATCGGCTCAAGGGTTTGATGCTGAGAAGGCGAAGCGCCGCCCGCCCCTCCTGATTCTGAAGGGAGTCTGCAAGGACGTTCCTCGGGACGAACTTGTAGAAACCCTGCAGTGCCAGAATTCAGTCGAGGGCCTGCGTCTTTGCTTTCTCACATCCAACAGAAACCCCAACTTGTATAATGCGGTCATTGAGGTAAACCCGGAGACTCGCCGCAAACTGCTCGGAGCCGGGAAAGTTAACGTCGACCACAACCGTGTCCATGTGGAAGACTTCTCGCGCTTCGTGCAATGTTATCAATGCCTTCAATACGGACACACCAAGGCAAAGTGCACCTCCGAAGTTAAGCCATGTGCTTATTGCGCCAGTGAGGGACATCACGCGAGTGAGTGCCCACACAAAAATAACCCCGACAAGCGCAAGTGCTACAACTGCACTAAATATTGCACCACCACCGGTACCAAATGTGACCTCAAACATCAGGCCACAAATCGGACTCAGTGCCCTCGTATAAAGGCAATGATCGGTCGAATCAGCGACCTTACTGACTACGGGACGTGAATTCCACTCGTCACGTCCCCACTTGCACTTTAATTTACTTCGTTTTTCCCTTTATATTTCCCCTCTTCTTTCCCCTTCCCTCTTCGAATTAAGGCAAGTTCAACTTGCATCCAGCGACTTAAGACTTCATGTCTTTCCCCCATTGTCAGTAGTGCTGTTGTATCAAATTGCAACACATAGCACAGTCATCCATCAAATACAAATACATGGAAAAAAAAAAAAAAAAAAAAAAAAAAAAAAACCTAACCTAACCTAACCTAACCTAACCTAACCTAACCTAACCTAACCTTTTTTTTTTTTTTTTTTTTTTTTTTGTTTTCCCAGGGGAAATGCTTTTACGCATACCCGCCGGCCGGGGGGCGGGCGGGTTATGTCGGACTCTCCACTGGCGGGGGCTCCTCCTAACGAGGAGCCGGCCAGTGTCCTACCGACTAAAACCCCTGGGCACCACTCTCATCGCCCTTAGTGGGGAGCGATCACGATGACGGGCACGAAGCCTTGTTCGCGATCCTCCCCGGGCGGCGCCCGCCTACACGGCGGGCTGGACGCCATCCCCCCCGGATGGTGTGGGGGGGGTGTTAGGGACAGCCGAGGGTGAGAAGCCGTCCCTAACGAGCACTGGAGGTGACCGGTGCAATGCCGGCGCTGGTACCCCCGTACCATGCGCCGGCTGGCCACCTCCAAGGAGAGGAGAGAGACGCACATATTGGCGGCGTCTCCTACCCCTCCTCGCTCTTCGGAGCGCGTCGGCGGAAGGATCATCCTCCCGCGCGCGCTCCGCCGCCTCCTTCTCCGCCATGACCTCCTCCGCGAAGGTGGCGAAGGCTCTCCAGGCCTCCTGTCCCGCTAAAATAGCCGGCACTATGCCGGCTAGGGACAGGTCTGGGCCGACCTTCGCCCTCAGTGCCTGGCGCTGCTGACTCCAGGACGGGCAGTGCACGACAGTGTGCTCCGCCGTGTCCTCAGCAGCGCCGCACGCATGGCAGAGAGGGGCTCCCTCTCTCCGGATACGGTGCAGGTATGACCCGAAGCAGCCATGCCCCGTCATCACCTGCACCATCCTAAACGAAAGGGAGCCGTGCGGCCGCTCCAGCCACCGGTCCAACACCGGGCGAGCGCGTCCAATGTACGGCGCCCATATTGCGCACGGCCTAGGTCCGAGGCCCACAGCCTCACCAGGCGCTCGTGGGCCTCCTTACGGACCGCCTCACGCTCCACGGCGCAGAAAGGCTCTCCTGCAGCCTTCTTGGCGGCCGTCCACTCGTAGACGGCCGCCAGCACTTCCGCCTCCAACTCCCATGGGGGGCTCCCGGCCAGCGCGCAAGCAGCGGAGAAACCCACTGTACGGTAGGCCCGCACTGCGCGCTGTGCAATGGCCCGTTGGGGCCCCCGGAGTAGGCGGACGTTTTCCTCCTGGAAAGGGATTCGGCCCAGATTGGCGCTCCGTAGAGCGCCATACTCTTAATAATGCCGGAGTACAGCCTCCGGCATTTTGAACTTGGACCCCCGAGATTTGGCATCAGCCAAGAAAGGCTATCCGCCGCCCGCATGAGTCTCGGTGACAGCCCGCGAAAATGCGGGCCAAACTGCCACCGAGAATCAAGAATTAGGCCGAGATACTTCATCTCGGCCTTTACAGGTGTCCTCACCCCACCGAGCGTAAACGACGCGTCCGGAGGCGCACGCGGCCGCCGAGGCCCCGACCCGACGAACCAGATGGCCTCCGTCTTCTCCAACGCCACCTCCAGGCCCAAACGCCGAATCCGCTCCACCACCAGGTCGCCCCCCGCGGAGGCCAGGATGGCTGCGTCCCCAAAGGTCTTCCCCCGGGCGGTGACTAGGGTGTCGTCTGCGTAGCAAATGACACCCATGCCCGGGAGGAGGACGCCGCGGAGAAGCCAATCATACCCGATGTTCCACAGGAGTGGTCCTAAGACCGACCCCTGTGGAACACCGGACTCAACCTGGTAGTGCTGGAGCTCGCCCTCTCTATTGGCGTAGACAATCGTTCGCCCGCGGAGGTAATCGCCTATGAGGTCCCTGAGGTACACAGGGACCCGAAAATGGCGAAGCGCCTCCATGATTGTGGAGTGAGGGAGGGTGTTAAACGCATTCTTTATGTCAAAAGAAATTGCTAAAACACCCTTCCCCTCACTCTCTGCCTCCAGAATCGTCCGTCTGAGACGGGTCAGGGCGTCTATTGTAGAGCGCCCCGACCGAAACCCGAACTGGGCGTCGGACAGATCCGGGCCGACCTCCTGTAAATGCGTGACGAGGCGGGAAGAAACCACCTTCTCAAAACTCTTCCCAACCTCGTCCAACAGGATGATCGGCCGGTAGGCGGACGGGGAGTCGGCCGGACGCCCGGGCTTCTGGAGCAGGCACAGTTGCCCCTCCTTCCAGATATCAGGGAACCTCCTCTCCCGGAAACACCGGTCGAAGAGGTCCCTGAAGTTTGGCTCCATTTTGGAGGCCGCAATCGCCACAATCCTGGCCGGCACACCGTCTGGCCCGGGGGCGGTCTTCTTCCCCCGGAGCTTGAGCTCAACGGCCCCAAACTCCTCCGTAGATACAGGGGGAGGAGGCTCAACCTCGGGGGGCTGAGATAGACCTCGGGGCGGAGGCATTGCAGGAGGGACAAAGTCCGGCTGGCGGGGAGGGAAAAGGACCCGCACAGTCTCTTGCAAGAGGGCAGGTTCAAGGGACTCGGTCAGTGGGGGACCTATGGGGCGCAGCTGAGCTCGCGCCGCCTTGTAAGGTCTCCCCCACGGGTCCCGATCGAGGCTCTCGAGCATCTCCGCTCGTGACCTATCCTTGGCCTGCCCTATTGCGTGCTTCAACGCCCCCCGGGCGACCCTGTAAGCCTCATAAAGGCGGGCCTCCTCGTCGGGGAGCGTACGGCGACGGCGTCTGCAGCGTGTATAGGCCCATCGGGCCGCAATACAGGCGGCTCGGAGGTCCGCGATTTCCGCCGACCACCAATGGACGGCTCTCTTGGCGTCGGGGCGGCGGGACCGAGGCATCGAGAAATCGCAGATCTCGGTCAGCGAGTCTCTTAACTGCGACGCGGCGGCGTTAATATCGATGTCGTCGCGGGGTGGGCAAAACCACTCCTGATATAACGCCGCCTCCTTGGCCATGTCCCGGTCCAATCGGGAGAGGGCCCACCTCTTGAAGGGTGACGGACGCTGCTGGCCATCCTGCTGTGGAACCCGGCTGGAGATCACAAACCTGACATATTTGTGATCTGACAGGGTCTCCGCCGGGTCCACGCGCCAGTCCTCCACCAGTGCTGCTAGGGCGGGGGTCGCAAAAGACAGGTCTATGATGGACCCGCCATTCTGCCTGACGCAGGTGTGGTCCGTGCCCCTATTTAGGAGCAGCAGACCACACGCAACCGCCCACGCCTGTACCGCATCACCACGAACATCAGTGGAGGGGTTTCCCCACTCCACCGACTTCGCGTTGAGGTCCCCCATCAGGATAACCTGCCGCGGCGCCAATCGGCCCAAAACCGCGGACAGGGAGTTCAGGAAAACCTCGAACTCCCGGAAGGGCCGATTTGGGGAGAAATAGACTCCCACCACGGCGAGGGGACCCCATAAGGCGGCTACGTAGCCGGACCCCCTTTCGAAAAGAGAAAGGGGGGGAGCTCCGGAGACCTGCCGCGAGAAAACGGCCACCGTCTCCTCAACATCACCCAACCACTGGGACGACACGAAGTAGGGCTCTGCGACCACTACTAAACTCACTTGCCACTCGGCCAGAGCCTGGGACATTAAGTCCTGGGCCGAGCGGCAGTGGTTTATGTTACACTGGAGTATGGTGCGATGTCCGATCCTATCCATCATTCGGACATCGCACCATCACGCTCGGCCGATGGGCCGGCAGCGTCCGCAGCGGGGGCCTTCGCAGGCGCCTGCTGTTTGCCCTTCTTCGGGGGAGGGTTGCAGTTCTTCCCCCGCATTACATGCCCCGATGGCCGGCCGCTTGCGGCACAAACGGCGCATTTGGGCTCACTTTTGCAGTCAGCTGCCTTATGCCCCTCGGCTCCACAGCGGTAGCAAAGAGCCGCGCGGATTATGGGGCTGGGGCAGCGCACCGACACGTGTCCGGTCCCAAGGCACTTGAAACAACGGAAAGGACCGTCCTCAAGTGCCTTAACGGAGGCCGAACTGTAGCCCACCAGCAGACGGCCGGCGCGCAGAACAGCCTTGGCGGCGACGATAGGGCAACGGAGACGGACCGTCCCAACTCCGCCGCGGCCGGTGCGGATCGCCCCGACCTTCACCACCTCTGCTGGACAGCCGCCAATCTCGGCCACCTTTGCAGCGACCTCCTCCTTCGTGACAGAATCGTCAAGATCCGCCACTTGGAGGGAAACGCACTTTTCGGGGCGCGCGACGACCGCAACGTCCCCCACCACTTCACGCAGCTTGGCAGCAAAGGTGTCCGCCTCCACGACACTCGCTGCGGGGAACTCGAAAAGTCGAGCCCCCGTCAGCGTCGACCGACATCTCTTAGGTGTGATGCCTAAGGCCTTAGCGTCACCAATGGCCCCTCTCGCTTTGGTGAGCACGCTTCCATAGGTCTCCCCTTCTTTTGCGGCGCTGTCCGTCAAGGAAATGACAACAGCCGCAACTCTGGGGGAGACTAGCTTCCTCTTCTTCTTGCGCCTGGCAGGACCTCTGGTGTTGGGCGTTTCTGCCGGAGCGGAAGCCTGCACCTTCTTTCCCCCTTTGGGGGGAGGGTTGGCAGCTGGAGTGGCCTGCTGCTTCTTCGCGCTCTGTTTGGCCTTGTTGGCCTTCTTCCTCCCAACAACCTTGTTCCAGCCTTCGTTGGCCGGGGTGGTTGATGGGAGGAAGACATCCTCCTCCATGGGCGCTGGAGCGGGCGGTACGGGAGCCTTTGAGGTGGAAGGCACCGCCTCAGGGGCCTTCGTCTTCTTTCCCTTCCCTTTGCCCTTGCCCTTGGGCGGCGGGGGGGGAGGGGAGGGCTCGACCGATGCTGGGACTGGGGCTTGAGCGGCCTCCTTGGCTGCTCTCTGCCTATCCGCCGCGAGAGGTGGGCGGAGACGCTCCTCGGGGAGGAGGCGGTTCTGAATGCCCTCAAAGCGGGCCCGAACGTAGAACCGTTCCTCCTCCAGCTTCTTGGAGAGGAGACTCTCCATGCGAACCTCAAATTGCGCCATGAGGTCCGCCTCGACAGTCTGCGGCGCCTTGCGCGCAGCAGATTTGGGCGTTTTTTGCGCCGACGCGGAGGCAGACGCCACCGCCTTTTCAGCCCTGAGAGTCGCTAACTCCTGGCGAAGGCAGACCAGCTCCTCCGAAAGACGTTTGACTGTGGCTTGGAGAGCCGCAGTCTCGTCTGAGGTGGTCCGCTTGCCCATCTCGTCAATTAGCGCCAAAAACGAGGTGGCGTGACTCTTGAGGGACTTTTGGCAAGTCCCCTTGATGTTCTGCGACTTAATCGCCACGCCAATGATGTTTTCGGCGTCTATCTTCGCCGTGGAGATGAGGTCGGCCACCGACAAATCGGAGTAGTCCAAAATATGGGCTACTCCATATCCCGACTTAGCTCGGGCCTTCCTCATCCCCTCCTCATCTGCCGAAATTTGGGCCTCCAAATCGGCCTGCAGCTTGTCCCTGGTCGCTTTCGCTGCTTTGGCTTTCGCCTCAGCCAGGGCGACATAATGGCCCGTCGTGGCCGGGCGGCCTTTACCGCGTTTGGCCTTACTAGCCTTACTGGCTGACGAGCTGCACGAACCCGACGAGTCCGTCTTCGCTGTAGCGGCGCGCTTACGCGGCCGTAAAAACTTGGCGCGGTCACTCGAGACTTCGGGTCCGCTAGCCACAGACTCCCAGTCCGACGTCCCTTGAAGGGTGTCTTCGGAGTCAGACAAGTTCAGATCTCCGGGGCAAAAGAATTTGCTGCCGGAGACAACACTGCTGGATGAACCAGCCTCAGCCACATCGACGTCACCAGACGTCCTCTTCTCCACACGAACATCCGTATCACAAGCAATATCGGTTTCCGTTAAACAAGCCAGTTTCACGTAAGGGTTTTTGGGGGGTCTTTGGGTTTTTGGGTTTAAATTTTCAATGTCCATAAAGTTCCCACGAGTAGCACTGCAAGGGGTGGTCCACCGGGGCAGAGGCATGATACCCCGGTAACCCTACTACACCAGGGGGGCGGGAGATCCCCTGGGATGGCCACTAGCGGGCTGGGCTAACGCCCCAGCCACCCGAAGGCGACCGACGCCGTGCGAGGCCCCGAAGGGCGCCCCAACGTCGGTCCTTTGCGGTTTTTTATTGTGGTTGTCTCCACTCGGGCCGGCCAATTAAGGCAAGCCCCCTACGCACACTAACACTGCCCGCGAAACATGACCGAAGCCAGAGAGTGTGCGCAGGTTGCCCGACGGGGGCCAGTCATACTGGATTCCCCGCCGCGCAAAGGTGACTCTTTCGAGCCACACAAACGTCGCCAGAAGCGACCGGGCAGCGGAAGTATCACTCCCGCCGCCGCACGCCAGTGATTTTTTAGAGAGGTTTTCTTCCTCGCGACCCACTCTCAATGAGCGGGCCCCCGGCCTCCTCGCAATGAGGAGGTTACGGTGTGTCGGTTTTGGTCCGCGCCGGCCGCAGCCGGTACCCTCCATATCTGGAGGGCGTTCCCCTATCCGCCACCCGGGGGACGCGTCCGATAGCTGAGCCCGAAAACAGCCACGGAAACCTAACCTAACCTTTTTTTTTTTTTTTTTTTTTTTTTTTTTTGTTCACCCGGAGGGGAATGCCGCCGACTCAGAAGGAGCCGACGTCGGCGCCGGTGGTCGGCGCCGCCTTATGCACACCCGGCCGCTGGGAGACGACCGGGTAGTGTGGGGCTCTCCCCTGGGGAGCGCCCAGGGGCATACCCACTAAACCCCTCCGGGGCAGTTCCTGCAACACCCGTTGTGGGGCGGGCGACGATAACGGGCACGTAGCCTTGTTCGCTGCCCACCCTCGAAGGGCGAGAGGCTCGCCAGCACGGCCTCGGACACTCAACGGCCCTGTAACAGGGCCCTGGGCCACTCCCATGGCCCAACACCGCCCCTTCCGGAAATGCCGACGCTGCTGGATTGCAACGCCAGCACTCCGTCAGGGGTGACTGCAGGCCCCTCTCAACAAACCCGCACCCTGCTGGCTGCAGGGCAGGGAGAGGAGAGGGAACCCACAGCTTTACTCCAAATCCCCGAAACCCGCCCGAACGAACATCCCCGCTGGATTGCGGAGACGGACGCCGGAACGGGGAAAGCGGGGGGCGGCAGGTCAGGCCACATCGCGCTGGCTGCGCGACACGGCAACAGACCCGCCAACACAAGCCCCCACCACAAGGGCGGGGGGGGGCGCACACCCGAGAAGGGTACGCTTCGGCATACCCTAAGGGTGGCGCCACACCGGGTGGGGCCTGACAAGGCCACCACCAAAGGCCGGGACCAAGCGTGTCCTGGCTGCCGACCTACCACGTCGAGGCCGTAGCCCTACTACGCTACGGTCGGCAAGTCCTCAGGACGGTCCTCCAGCCCTCGGCGCGACAACGAGGACCCCGGAGCGGCTTGCGCTGAGCGCGGTCCGCAGCGTCGGGGTCGGTCCGCCGGATGTGTGCATCCGTTAGCCGCTGGGTGGCAATGTGGAAGCATTACCACCCAACGTTGCCCGGGGGACACCGGACCCTTTCAGTAGCAGCCCCCACCACAGAGGCAGAAATACTACTGAAAAGGCCACTCGGGGAGGTCGATGCACCTTAGTCCCCCAACCTAACCTAACCTTTTTTTTTTTTTTTTTTTTTTTTTTTTGTCTCCCAGGGAGGGAATGCCGCCGGACTCAGAAGGAGCCGACGTCGGCGCCGGTCGTCGGCGCCGCCTTATGCACACCCGGCCGCTGGGAGACGACCGGGTAGTGTGGGGCTCTCCCCTGGGGAGCGCCCAGGGG
Organism: Cnaphalocrocis medinalis; assembly: GCA_014851415.1. Lineage (NCBI taxonomy): Eukaryota > Metazoa > Arthropoda > Insecta > Lepidoptera > Crambidae > Cnaphalocrocis > Cnaphalocrocis medinalis. The sequence continues at coordinate 11,491 of JABMDO010000349.1, forward strand.
CATACCCACTAAACCCTCCGGGGCAGTTCCTGCAACGCCCGTTGTGGGGCGGGCTGCGATAACGGGCACGTAGCCTTGTTCGCTGCCCACCCTCGAAGGACGAGAGGCTCGCCAGCACGGCCTCGGACACTCAACGGCCCTGTAACAGGGCCCTGGGCCACTCCCATGGCCCAACACCGCCCCTTCCGGAAATGCCGACGCTGCTGGATTGCAACGCCAGCACTCCGTCAGGGGTGACTGCAGGCCCCTCTCAACAAACCCGCACCCTGCTGGCTGCAGGGCAGGGAGAGGAGAGGGAACCCACAGCTTTACTCCAAAACCCCGAAACCCGCCCGAACGAACATCCCCGCTGGATTGCGGGGACGGACGCCGGAACGGGGAAAGCGGGGGGCGGCAGGTCAGGCCACATCGCGCTGGCTGCGCGACACGGCAACAGACCCGCCACACAAGCCCCCACCACTAAGGGCGGGGGGGCGCACACCCGAAAGTGATAAGCAGTGCCAGTGCTCACGGTACATCATAGTGAGGCAGGTCCGACTTCATTGTCACTGTTTCTACGTGGTGACCGGGGCGAATCGGCACCATACATGAGGCCGTAACACATGGTAAAAGTTTGACGAGAGACATGAGGTCTCTCATCATTAAGAGCCATGATGTTATTCATGAAGCTATGGAGCACTTCATCAATAACTTAGTCGGTTTGAGGACTTGCAGCGAACCGAGAGGAGGTCTGTGGCTCCGGCTGTCGTAGACAGACCTGCGTGCTACTACTGCAGGGACCGAGGGCAGTTGGCCAGGACGTCCGTGGCATCATCCGCGGGTGTTGTGCGCGAGGAGATGCAGCTTTTAAGGGAGGAACTTCGCGCGTCCCCCCCTGTGTCTCTCGCCGCCCCCACAGCCACTTATGCCGCCGTCGCTTCCAAGTCGACAACAACCCCCTTACCGAAGATCACCAAGCCGGCCATCATCGTAACAGCCAAAGACCCTTCCAAGAAACCGCAAGAAATTGTGGCGGACTGGAAGAAAGTTGTTTCTTTCCGCAAGGAAAAGTATGCACCCGCGAAGATACAACCCGTTTCAAACGGGAAACTTCGCATTGAGTTCGACACTCCAACTCAGTGTGAGGAGGTGATCTCCCGCACTAAATCGGCTCAAGGGTTCGACGCTGAGAAAGCAAAGCGCCGACCGCCCCTCCTGATTCTGAAGGGAGTCTGCAAGGACGTCCCTCGGGACGAACTTGTAGAAACCCTGCAGTGCCAGAATTCAGTCGAGGGCCTGCGTCTTTGTTTTCTCACTACCAACAAGAACCCCAATTTATACAATGCGGTCATTGAGGTGAATCCGGAGACTCGCCGCACACTGCTCGGAGCCGGGAAAGTCAATGTCGACCACAATCGTGTCCATGTGGAAGACTTCTCGCGCTTCGTGCAGTGTTACCAATGCCTTCAGTATGGGCACACCAAGGCTAAGTGCTCCTCTGTGATTAAGCCGTGTGCGTATTGCGCCAGTGAGGGACATCCACGCGAGTGAGTGCCCGCACAAACATCTCCCCGAAAAACGCAAGTGCTACAATTGCGCCAAGTTTTAGCACCAACCACCGGCACCAAATGTGACCTTAAGCACATCGCCACAATAGATCTCAGTGCCCTCGCATTAAGGCGATGATTGGTCGAATAAGCGACCTCACGGACTATGGGACATGAATTTCCACTCGTCATGTCTCAATCGTTTTCCTCATTTTCCTTTCCTTTTCCCTTATCTCTCACTTTTCTTTTCCCTTACCTCATCGAAATATTTGCAAGTTCATCTTGCACCCCGCGACTTAGACTTTATGTCTAACTCTCCATCGTCCGTAGCGCTGTCGTATCAAATAGCGACACATAGCACAGTCCTTCATCTATAAACAAATACTTGGAAAAAAAAAAAAAAAAAACCTAACGAACCTACACCTAACCTAACCTAACCTAACCTAACCTAACTAACCTAACCTAACCTAACCTAACCTAACCTAACCTAACCTAACCTAACCTAAACTAACCTAACCTAACCTAACCTAACCTAACCTAACCTAACCTAACCTAACCTAACCTAACCTAACCTAACCTAACCTAACCTAACCTAACCTAACCTAACCTAACCTAACCTAACCTAACCTAACCTAACCTAACCTAACCTAACCTAACCTAACCTAACCTAACCTAACCTAACCTAACCTAACCTAACCTAACCTAACCTAACCTAACCTAACCTAACCTAACCTAACCTAACCTAACCTAACCTAACCTAACCTAACCTAACCTAACCTAACCTAACCTAACCTAACCTAACCTAACCTAACCTAACCTAACCTAACCTTTTTTTTTTTTTTTTTTTTTTTTTTTTTTTTTTTTTAAGCTCACCTCGGGAAAAATGCAGCCGACGCACGACCGACACACGGTCTTGCGCGCCGACCAACCTTATGCATCTCCTTACAGCCGGGGGACTGCAAGGAGTATGTGGGGCTCTCTCTGGGAATGGTGCCCAGAGCATACCCACTAAAAATCCCCGGTGTGCCAGTCTTATCCCATCTTCATGGTCCTCTTCTGGCCAGTTGCGAGGCCGATATGGTAACCGCTAGAAGCATGTGCACGTCGAACCTCGCTGCCGTTAAACCCATTCTGGGCTCTACGCTAAAGAGGGGCGCCCTAGCACAAATGACGCCCCCCAGACGTGTGTGGCTGGTGGTTGCGGCTCCGAGCCCCCCGGCCCGTCACCGCGGCTCACACTGAAAGCGATGCCGCGGCGGCGACATCGCTCTCCGTCTGCATCGGCATCCGCGGCGCTGCTTTGTAGGCTGCCTTGTCCCAATAGGGACCTCGCGGGCCTTCTGGTGGTGGCTTGCACTTCGAACTTCCCATCACATGGGCTGTCTCAGGCAACTTCAGGGCCGTGCAAATGTGACACTTGGGGTCATCTCTGCAGTCATCTGCTGTGTGTCCCTCCAAGCCGCAACGGAAGCACAACTTGGATCTGTCTTCAAATGACGGACATCGCTGGCGAGTATGGCCCACAGCCATGCACTTATAACAGCGCATCGGCCGCGGGTCCAGAGGTGTGGTTCTGGCACTACTCCAGCCAACGGTGAGTCGTCCCTCTTGGCATATGGCTTTTGCCACCTTCACTGGGCATATCGCGACTGTCGAGCCCAGTCCTCCAGGCCCGATCTGAATCAGCGACACTCTTACTTGGCTGCGATCACATTTCGTTTTCTCTACGATCGCTTCCACCACTTCCTCGATGGTAATCGAGTCATCCAGACCGGTAATGCGGAACGCAGCCCGTTTGGTGGGGCGCTCTACTTTGGCCGCATTTTCTAATGCTTCTCTAAGCTTTTCAGCCAGAAGGTCGGCTTGCTGGACTCGGTCCGGGCCGGAGATCTCGATGAGTCTTCCCCCGTCGCTGCCCTCCTCATCTTCATTTTGCCTATGAGGCCCATTGGTCCAGGCTTCACCATTTCCCGAGCCCGGACCATCATCTTGTCATAAGTTAGCCCCTTTTCCAGAACTTCGGGGGCCATCGTGATGACGACGGCTTCCGTGCGGGGTACTCTCGTCTTTATCTTCTTCTTCTTAGGAAGGAGTCTAGTCGTCTGCTTCGTAGGGGCTCCTTCAGAAGCGGCAGCCGCTGCATACGTCTTCTTGGTGTGGACTGGCGGTTTCGATGCTGCAGCCGAAGTGTTGGGCTGAGATGGTATCGCCGTCTTCTTCTTTTTATTCTTGTTCTTCTTCTTCTTGCTCTGGACTTTCGTCCAGGGTCCTTCTTCTTGGTCAGTTGGGACCACCTCCATTTCCGAGGGGTCCTCCGGGTCGAATGCCGAAGGCGCCGAAGGTTGGCGCCTCGGCATTGGCGTCGTCTCCCTAATCGCACGTGTAGGGGCAGGTGTAGTGTCCCTAGTCGCGATAACAGGTGTCGCGTTCCTTCTGTCAGCACGCAGGGGCGGACGGAGTATCGGTTCGGGCGGAAGCCGAGCCTTGATTCCGGCTAATTTTGCGTCCACCATTCGGCCTACTTTTCCAAGTAGAATAGGCTCCAGCTCCTCTTGCAGATATTCTTTGATGGCCCGTATTGCGGCCCCTGTCTCGTTGTCCTGCTGCGGCGTTGGTCTCCGAACACGTGGAGGACTGAATTGCGGCGGCGGACTCTGTCGCGATGGTGTGGTGCGGCGAGGTGGAGAACTGCGTCGCGGTGGCGGCGTGGTCTTCTCTCGCAGCTCGGCTCGGAGATCTTCTATCTCGTTACGCAAACGGTTGATTTCCGACATGTATCGGCGCGCATCTTGTGTTCGCGAGCGCCGCGCCAGGCTGTCGATGATATCTGTAAGGATCTGAGCAGACTGCTTCAAATCCCGTACATATCCACCCTTTAGGTGGCCAGATGTGGCGGCCACGTGATAAATCTTGGCTACTTTCTTGCCAGCCCAGGCTCGTACGTCATCGACGGGTAGGTTGTCGAAGTCCGCACAAGCGGGGTCGGCGGCAGCCGCAGCCATATATCTGGCCGTCTCTTCGCAGAGCTCTTCGGCTTCTTGCGCGTCCTTCTCCATCTGCTCAAAGTCAAGAGCCCATCTTCTTGATCCTCCTGCGTTGCCAGGATTGGTCATCTTACCACGCCGCGCGGTCGGGATCTTCCTGGGAACAGAGATCAGGTCTGCGTCCGTGGTGTCATCAATCGCTATCCGTGGCTTTGCGACGACGGCTAATCCTCTTGTTAATATCAAGATAATGATGCAAGCGCAAATGCTGCGGTGCGCTTGAGGTCTCGGCAGGCTCAATTTCCCTTTCAGGCGTCATCTCGGGAATATATACCTCTGCAACATGGATGCTGCTGGTGGGTGTCAAGTCCAGTGGTTCATCAGCGGCGGCTTCAGCCTGTGCAGGCTGGTCTTCGCGGCTGGGGTTCTCATCTCCGCCCTTCTCGGGCACTGCCACATCGGAGGCAATCTCGGAGTCAGTTGTGCGTTTGCATGGGTCAGATGTAATTAAGCAGTGTTTGCCCCCCCCGTATAACGTGGGGCAGACGTCGGAATGGGCCGACGTGAGGGATTCCCCAGCTGAGCTGGGACCCTCCCGGGGATTCTTTTCCACTGGTTTTTCCATCATTGGTTTTGCTCCTTAGCGGTGGAGCCCCGCAAGCGCTTCGTATGCTAACCCTACACCTCGGCACGCTAGACCTCAGTTCGGGGTAATTTTTTATAGAGGCTTTCTTCCTCGCAGTCCCGGCAAAGGACCCCCGACCCCGGAGGGTTGCGGTATGTTCATGCTGACGAGTCAGCGCTCCACCTTGTCATTTTTTACAGAGGTTTTCCTTCCTCTCAGTCCCGGCAAAGGACCCCCGACCCCGCACTAAAGCAGGGATACGGTATGTTCATGCCGACGAATCGGCCCCCCACCTTGTCATTTTTTACAGAGGTTTTCCTTCCTCTCAGTCCCGGCAAAGGACCCCCGACCCCGCACTAAAGCAGGGATACGGTATGTTCATGCCGACGAATCGGCCCTCCACCTTGTCATTTTTTATAGAGGTTTTCCTTCCTCGCGGTCCCCTAGGGACCCCCGCGCCCGCACTAACGCAGGTTTACGGTATGGAAATGTGTCGGATTCGGTCAATAGAAACCAATGTCCCCTACCCACCCCCCGCGGAGAATTGCTTCCCATTGTCCAGGATGCGCCGTTCCCCCTACTATGACAAGGCCGTTTGCGCCCAACGGGTCAGACGCAACAAGCCCCATGATAATAGACAGACACACGTGAAGGCATCCGACCCCCGCACCCACCAACCTAACCTAACCTAACCTAACCTAACCTAACCTAACCTAACCTACCTAACCTAACCTTTTTTTTTTTTTTTTTTTTGTTGCACCCGGAGGGGAATGCCGCCGACTCAGAAGGAGCCGACGTCGGCGCCGGGGTCGGCGCCGCCTTATGCACACCCGGCCGCTGGGAGACGACCGGGTAGTGTGGGGCTCCCCCTGGGGAGCGCCCAGGGGCATACCCACTAAACCCCTCCGGGGCAGTTCCTGCAAGCCCGTTGTGAGGTGACCACGATGACTGGCACGAAGCCTTGTGCGCGGCCACCCTCGAAGGGCAAGAGGCTCGCCAGCACGGCCTCTAACACACAACGGCCCTGACAAAACAGGGCCCTGGGCCACTCCCATGGCCCAACACCGCCCCCTTCGGAAATGCCGACGCTGCTGGATTGCAACGCCAGCACTCCGTCAGGGGTGACTGCAGGCCCCTCTCAACAAACCCGCACCCTGCTGGCTGCAGGGCAGGGAGAGGAGAAGGAACCCACAGCTTTACGCCAAAACCCCGAAACCCGCCCGAACGAACATCCCCGCTGGATTGCGGGGGCGGACGCCGGAACGGGGAAAGCGGGGGGCGGCAGGTCAGGCCACATCGCGCTGGCTGCGCGACACGGCAACAGACCCGCCAACACAAGCCCCCACCACAAGGGCGGGGGGGGCGCACACCCGAAAAGGGTACGCGGCGGCATACCCAAAGGGTGGCGCCACACCGGGTGGGGCCTGACAAGGCCACCACCAAAGGCCCGGACCTAAGGGTGTCCTGGCTGCCGACCTACACACGTCGAGGCCCGTAGCCCTACTACGCTACGGTCGGCAAGTCCTCAGGCCGGTCCTCCAGCCCTCGGCGGCGACAACAAGGGGGGGGGGGGGGGAAGTAATCCCGGAGCGGCCTTGCGCTGAGCGCGGTTCCCGCAGCGTCGGGGTCGGTCCGCCGGATGTGTGCATCCGTTAGCGCTGGGGTGGCAATGTGGGAGCATTACCACCCAACGTTGCCCGGGGGACACCGGACCCTTTCAGTAGCAGCCCCCACCACAGAGGCAGAAATACTACTGAAAAGGCCACTCGGGGAGGTCGATGCCCCTTAGTCCCCCAAACCTAACACTAACCTAACCTAACCTAACCTAACCTACCCAAAAAAAGTGAGGTTAGGTTGGGTTAGGTTTGATAAATTTCACGAAATTTTCTAAGTTAGGTTAGGTTAGAAGCAAACCTAACCTAACCCAAAAAAGTGAGGTTAGGTTGGGGTTAGGTTTTGATAAATTTCACGAAAGTTTCTAAGAAGGTTAGGTTAGGTTAGAAGCAAACCTAACCTAACCCAAAAAAGTGAGGGTTAGGTTGGGTTAGGTTTTGATACATTTCACGAAATTTTCTAGAGAAGTTAGGTTAGGTTATGAAGCAAACCTAACCTACCCAAAAAAGGTGAGGTTAGTGGGGTTAGGTTTGATAAATTCACGATTTTTCTAAGAAGTTAGGTTAGGTTAGAAGCAAACCTAACCTAACCCAAAAAAGTGAGGTTAGGTTGGGTTAGGTTTGATAAAATTCTCCGAATTTTCTAAGAAGTTAGGTTAGGTTAGAAACAAACCTAACCTAACCCAAAAAAAGTGAGGTTAGGTTGGGTTAGGTTTGATAAATTCTCCGAATTTTTCTAAGAAGTTAGGTTAGGTTAGAAGCAAACCTAACCTAACCCAAAAAAGTGAGGTTAGGTTGGGTTAGGTTTGATAAAATTCTCCGAATTTTCTAAGAAGTTAGGTTAGGTTAGAAGCAAACCTAACCTAACCCAAAAAAGTGAGGTTAGGTTGGGTTAGGTTTGATAAATTCTCCGAATTTTCTAAGAAGTTAGGTTAGGTTAGAAGCAAACCTAACCTAACCCAAAAAAGTGAGGTTAGGTTGGGTTAGGTTTGATAAAATTCTCCGAATTTTCTAAGAAGTTAGGTTAGGTTAGAAGCAAACCTAACCTAACCCAAAAAAGTGAGGTTAGGTTGGGTTAGGTTTGATAAAATTCTCCGAATTTTCTAAGAAGTTAGGTTAGGTTAGAAGCAAACCTAACCTAACCCAAAAAAGTGAGGTTAGGTTGGGTTAGGTTTGATAAAATTCTCCGAATTTTCTAAGAAGTTAGGTTAGGTTAGAAGCAAACCTAACCTAACCCAAAAAAGTGAGGTTAGGTTGGGTTAGGTTTGATAAAATTCTCCGAATTTTCTAAGAAGTTAGGTTAGGTTAGAAGCAAACCTAACCTAACCCAAAAAAGTGAGGTTAGGTTGGGTTAGGTTTGATAAAATTCTCCGAATTTTCTAAGAAGTTAGGTTAGGTTAGAAGCAAACCTAACCTAACCCAAAAAAGTGAGGTTAGGTTGGGTTAGGTTTGATAAAATTCTCCGAATTTTCTAAGAAGTTAGGTTAGGTTAGAAGCAAACCTAACCTAACCCAAAAAAGTGAGGTTAGGTTGGGTTAGGTTTGATAAAATTCTCCGAATTTTCTAAGAAGTTAGGTTAGGTTAGAAGCAAACCTAACCTAACCCAAAAAAGTGAGGTTAGGTTGGGTTAGGTTTGATAAAATTCTCCGAATTTTCTAAGAAGTTAGGTTAGGTTAGAAGCAAACCTAACCTAACCCAAAAAAGTGAGGTTAGGTTGGGTTAGGTTTGATAAATTCTCCGAATTTTCTAAGAAGTTAGGTTAGGTTAGAAGCAAACCTAACCTAACCCAAAAAAGTGAGGTTAGGTTGGGTTAGGTTTGATAAAATTCTCCGAATTTTCTAAGAAGTTAGGTTAGGTTAGAAGCAAACCTAACCTAACCCAAAAAAGTGAGGTTAGGTTGGGTTAGGTTTGATAAAATTCTCCGAATTTTCTAAGAAGTTAGGTTAGGTTAGAAGCAAACCTAACCTAACCCAAAAAAGTGAGGTTAGGTTGGGTTAGGTTTGATAAAATTCTCCGAATTTTCTAAGAAGTTAGGTTAGGTTAGAAGCAAACCTAACCTAACCCAAAAAAGTGAGGTTAGGTTGGGTTAGGTTTGTATAAAATTTCACGATTTTTTCTAAGAAGTTAGTTAGGTTAGAAGCAAACCTAACCTAACCCAAATAAAGTGGAGGTTTTAGGTTGGGTTAGGTTTGATAAAATTTCACGAAATTTTCTAAGAAGTTAGGTTAGGTTAGATCTGACCAAACCTAACCTAACCTAAGACAGCTTAGGTTAGGTTTTGCTATTGCCAAACCTAACCTAACAGTGAGGTTAGGTTTGATGAAAAAACCTAACTCTTTCGGGAGTAATTCGGGAATTCCGGGAATATTTAACCAACCTAACCTAACCCGATGGGTTAGGTTGGATTGGGTTAGGTTTGACTAACCTAACCTAACCCAACCGACGGGTGAGGTTGCATTGGGTTAGGTTTGATAAAATTTCACGAAATTTTCTAAGAAGTTAGGTTAGGTTTGCTCTAACCTAACCTAACTAACCTAACCTAACCTGAAAAGGTTAGGTTTGTTCAAAAAAACCTAACTCTTTCGGGAATAAATCGGGAATTCCGGGAATATTTAACCAACCTAACCTAAGTTAGGTTAGGTTAGAAGCAAACCTAACCTAACCAAAAAAGTGAGGTTAGGTTGGGTTAGGTTTGATAAAATTTCCGAAATTTTCTAAGAAGTTAGGTTAGGTTTTGCTATTGCCAAACCTAACCTTGGGTTAGGTTTGATAAATTTCTCGAAATTTTCTAAGAAGTTAGGTTAGGTTTTGCTATTGCCAAACCTAACCTTGGGGTTAGGTTTGATGAAAAAAACCTAACTCTTTCGGGAATAAATCGGGAATTCCGGGAATATTTAACCAACCTAACCTAAGTTAGGTTTTGTCTAACCTAACCTAACCCAAAAAAGTGAGGTTAGGTTTGAAAAATCTCGAAATTTTCTAAGAAGTTAGGTTAGGTTAGAAGCAAACCTAACCTAACCTACCTAACCTAACCTACCTAACCTAACCTGAAAAGGTTAGGTTTGAAAAATCTCGAAATTTTCTAAGAAGTTAGGTTAGGTTAGAGCAAACCTAACCTAAGTTAGGTTTTGTCTAACCTAACCTAACCTACCTAACCTAACCTAAGACAGCTTAGGTTAGGTTTTGCTATTGCCAAACCTAACCTAACCTAACCTGAAAAGGTTAGGTTTGATGAAAAAAACCTAACTCTTTCGGGAGTAATTCGGGAATTCCGGAATATTTAACCAACCTAACCTAAGTTAGGTTTTGTCTAACCTAACCTAACCCAAAAAAGTGAGGTTAGGTTTGAAAAATCTCGAAATTTTCTAAGAAGTTAGGTTAGGTTAGATCTGACCAACCTAACCTAACCTACCTAACCTAACCTGAAAAGGTTAGGTTTGAAAAATCTCGAAATTTTCTAAGAAGTTAGGTTAGGTTAAGCTACAATTTTCAAAAATTTTGAAAATTTTCATAAATTTTCTAAGAAGTTAGGTTAGGTTTTGCTATTGCCAAACCTAACCTAACCTAACCTGAAAAGGTTAGGTTTGATGAAAAAAACCTAACTCTTTCGGAGTAATTCGGGAATTCCGGAATATTTAACCAACCTAACCTTGGGGTTAGGTTTGATCAAAATAACCTAACTCTTTCGGGAATTATTCGGGAATTCCGGGAATTCATCCAGAAAAACCAAACCTAACCTAACTAACCTAACCTAACAGTGAGGTTAGGTTTGATCAAAATAACCTAACTCTTTCGGGAATAATCGGGAATTCCGGAATATTTAACCAACCTAACCTAACCCAAAAAAGTGAGGTTAGGTTTGAAAAATCTCGAAATTTTCTAAGAAGTTAGGTTAGGTTTTGCTATTGCCAAACCTAACCTTGGGGTTAGGTTTGATGAAAAAACCTAACTCTTTCGGGAATAAATCGGGAATTCCGGAATATTTAACCAACCTAACCTTGGGGTTAGGTTTGATGAAAAAACCTAACTCTTTCGGGAATTATTCGGGAATTCCGGAATATTTAACCAACCTAACCTAAGTTAGGTTATGTCTAACCTAACCTAAGTTAGGTTTTGTCTAACCTAACCTAAGTTAGGTTTTGTCTAACCTAACCTAACCTGAAAAGGTTAGGTTTGATCAAAATAACCTAACTCTTTCGGAGTAATTCGGGAATTCCGGGAATTCTTCCAGAAAAACCAAACCTAACCTAACCTAACTAACCTAACCTAACCTAACCTACCTAACCTAACCTAACCTAACCTAAGTTAGGTTTTGTCTAACCTAACCTAACCTGAAAAGGTTAGGTTTGAAAAATCTCGAAATTTTCTAAGAAGTTAGGTTAGGTTTGATCAAAATAACCTAACTCTTTCGGAGTAATTCGGGAATTCCGGGAATTCATCCAGAAAAACCAAACCTAACCTTGGGGTTAGGTTTGATCAAAAATAACCTAACTCTTTCGGAGTAATTCGGGAATTCCGGAATATTTAACCAACCTAACCTAAGTTAGGTTATGTCTAACCTAACCTAAGACAGCTTAGGTTAGGTTCGGCTGAACCTAACCTAGCCTAAAAGTTAGGTTAGGTTTGCTCTAACCTAACCTAACAGTGAGGTTAGGTTTGATCCGTCTTAACCTAACTAGAGGGTTAGGTTAGGTTAGAAGCAAACCTAACCTAACCCAAAAAAGTGAGGTTAGGTTTGATCAAAAATAACCTAACTCTTTCGGGAATAAATCGGGAATTCCGGGAATTCTTCCAGAAAAACCAAACCTAACCTAACTAACCTAACCTAACCTACCTAACCTAACCTAAGACAGCTTAGGTTAGGTTTTGCTATTGCCAAACCTAACCTAAGTTAGGTTATGTCTAACCTAACCTAAGTTAGGTTATGTCTAACCTAACCTGAAAAGGTTAGGTTTGTTCAAAAAAACCTAACTCTTTCGGAGTAATTCGGGAATTCCGGAATATTTAACCAACCTAACCTTGGGGTTAGGTTTGACTAAACCTAACCTAACCTAACCTAAGACAGCTTAGGTTAGGTTTTGCTATTGCCAAACCTAACCTAACCTAACGACTTTATGGACACATTATAAGCTAGAACAAGCGTGGACGCGGACCGCATCTTCACCTAACGTCGTAAGACCCCAAAAGCCGTTAAAAATGCATAAAACAATTGATTTCTATTGTTTCTGCTGTCTAGGCGTACGACGTTACATCAGATGTGATCGAGCTCGATGCTGGTCTGTCGTAAAGTGAAAAAAACGTAGCTAGCAATGGTCACTAACATCTATATGAACCAAAGCTGACCACATAAACTTACTTCTTATACTTATTCCATTCAATACACCCGCTTCTCAATGGACTGAGTGAAGTCGACCGCTTGCGCGAAGTTCCCCGCTCAGCCGCCTGAAAAAATTAAATAGATTAGGAACGATTTGATAAATATGCACAAAATAAATAGGTATTTGACAATACAATCATGTATCAAGCTAAAACGTAAGTAGTTTGGTTTGTTGGATAATGTATTCAAAGAAGATAAAAACATAAATCGTGAAGGAGAGCTACGCTTCCGCATGAATGATCGCTGCTCGAATGAAGTGATACCTCGGCCTCACAAATAAAGACCGGCGTGAAGCAGCGCTTGAGTTGGGTTTTGAGAGAAAGGGGTTAAAAGGTAAGAAGGGCACTTGTGACACCACTGGTGTTGCAGGTGTCCACAGTAGTCGTCTACTATCAGGTGGTCTGCCACCAATATCATAAAAATAATTCCCTCACCTGTTGGAACTAGTCCTTGGCAGTCCAGCAGTGATGTACGCTTCCATGTCACGCGCGGTGCTCTCCCTCACTCTTTCTCGTTCTTCTGCTTACGCATACATACATTAAATTAGTATAGTACATAAATTCACACAATCTTCTTCTATATCTATACCATTTATAAAGAAATAACTTCTATAGACAACGACAAGGCTTATAGGTAAACCGAAAAACACGAAACGCTGCGGATGTAATTGGCACAGCGCATCTAATGGTTCATTCTGAATACGGTCCCGTAGAGAAGAGTGAGGGCGGGCCACGTATTCATAAAGATATCAGACAACAGAGGAAACCCTAAGCTTCCAGTTACAGTCCTTACAATCCTGGGGTTTAAAGGCGGGGCGTGAAGCAGACCTTCAGGGTGAGGATGGCAGACTCATATATGTACTTAGTTTGTTCTTTTGTGTGTCAATCTCATATTTGAATCTCATGGCCACTTAATATCAGGCGGAGTGGAGGTCAATGATTGTTGAATATAAAAAAAAACATAAGTATGACACTAAACAAATTCTTACAAATGTTGTGCGCGGTGGGGATCGAGTTCACGGCTATTGGCGTATGAGGCAGTAGGGTTAGTACTACAAGTAGAGTATGATAAGTTACTCTTGGTCACTACCAAATGCGCCATCCAGCCACCAGTGATGACAGTCGCCCTCACCTATCGCGAGAGTTCCTGGCGTCTGCTGGTCTCCGCGGCACCTCGCGGACGCACAGCATCGGATCAGCGGTGGCAAGGTCTCTTTCTCGTTCTTCTGCCTACACCCACACGCTTTAAATTAATCTTTTCATCTCTTCTATAATTTATAATGAGATAACGTCTATAGACATGGACAAGGCTTATTTATGTAAACCGAAAATCGATGCCCAGCGGCATCTATTGGTTAATTATTATCAATCATTATATGAAATCATTTATTGCATCATGGGTTTTACATTACAGATGTTTAAAATTAATAAGTTTCACCATGAACCCTGTTGTAGCTGAAACTACAATTCCAAAGCGAAGTGACCAGCGCCATCTATAGATACTGTGAGGAACTAATATCCCGAAACGAAGTAAGCGGGCCACTAGTAAATAATTCGTTACTGTTTACCAAACAAATCCGTTCAGTAGTTTTTGCGTGAAAGAGTAACAGACAGACAAAAAGACTTTCACATTTATAGGTATAAGAATGGGTATGATTAAGATAATAGGTGAATACTGATTCTCACTTTTGATTCGTTAGATCGATGCTACTAGTCCGGCAGACGACCAGCCCCGCACCAGCGCGCAGCGCAGACCACCACCGCAGCTGCTGAAATTCAGAGTATGAAATCGTTAAAGAACCATAGTTATTGCTGTATAAGAGAACATCACTCACACCCACCTTAAGAACATCAACCATTGCTTAGAAACTTATTTACATAATAAGTTACCTAAGTATTATAGGTAATTTAGTGTCTCAGTAGACACACTAAAATTCTACTAAGTAGGTAGGTACCTACAGATAGTTTATTTGCGTACAGATTGTGTTGTTTTAATCTTACATCGTGTAATAGAGGTCCGTACTACATACTCGTACGTATACCCAACTAATGCATACCTACTAAATTGATTTTTAATTCCACCTTATTTACACGCAGATTGAACTGACAACTTTACATATCTAATTAAACCTACGCTAAACGGTTCGTCAAAAGTTTAAGAACAAATTACACAGATTATAACATCTTACCTAGTCCTTAATACGAATAAAATCCCGCGGCACATGGCGTAGCTCTGCCCGCAAAGTCCAGTTGTCCTTCCGGACACGGGTCCCTTACGAACAAATAATGGTCAAATCTAATTTTATAAACATCGTCGATTGTAATTCTTTCAATGAAAACCACAAAAACGACTCAAAGTGAAAGTTCCGGTACGTCCAAACCCGTCGCAATAAGTATATACTACGATAGCTCAACGATCAAAATGAGTCTTGGCCTCCGATACGAGATTTGTAGTAAATGCAGTATATTTCACTAGGTACATATCTAAACATAAATTAGAAAAACATTCAATACTACCTAGGTACCTAAACAATTTATAATTTAGGTAAGTAAGTACGTTACAAAATTACCGCGTCTCTCATTCCAGTTTTGTACTCACGCTGTCACTAAAATATAACTCATCTATAACCACACGTTACTGAGAATAAGTAATAAAATTATTAAGTTAAAAATAATCAAAACTTATATGAAAATTGAATTCGCGCGTATTCGTCTTTTATCTGCAGATAAGAAAAGATCAAGGAATCAATTTTTATACAGCCTAGTCAATAACGCTAAAACTTTATGTTCGTTTTATTGTGGTATTTTATTTTTTTTTTTTTTCACTTTTAGCCTGTCTAAGATATCGAACATCATTTTTTTTCCATGGAAAACTATTCAATATTCACTGCAATAAAAAGACTTGTATAATTTGTGTCTCACAGGAACAGCCGTTGCTTTGGCGTGGTGGTATTTTTTTATGTGATAGGTGGTAGACGAGCAGACGGATCACCTAATCGTAATCGATGGCCGCCGCCTAACACTTGCAACACCAGAAGTTACAAGTGCGCTGCCAATCTCTAACCCGCCTTCCCCCCAATTGGGCCTCCGGCACCCTCACTCTACGAAACACAGCACAGGCGCTGCTTCACGCCTTGTGAGACCCTGGGGTCGAGCCAGCCCATTCATGCCGAAGCGTGGCTGTTGGCGACAGACCTGCTTTGTTATATTTATGGTTTTTAGAAGTATTTTATTTTTATATTTGGAATTTCTTCTTTTTTTATGTTTTTGATATTCATATTTTCTTTTAGTATCGATTTTGTGTTACGTAAGTTGTTGAAATAAAAGAAGTGCCTACAAAATATGTGTCTCTCTGCTTCGCTGGTGAGTCCCTTTACTTTCCCCTGTGCTGCCGCCCGTCGAACCTAGGTAGGTGAACGCATCATTTCCATCGTCGTCAGTGGCTCTTCCCTATCCACTTTGGTTCATGTACCTAACCCACGCGTAGGATGAATTAGCAAATTTGCCGCCCATGGCAGATCCCCCCACTACACAGAATACTTAATAACCACTACCCAAAATGAGTAACTTTTTTCTTAAAATCGCGGCGGCCGCCACAAACGGCATAATGAACGATACAGCATGTCCGGCGTTCCGGCCGCTGGCGATGTTTATCTGCTGTTACGTTATCTGTGCGACCGCTACTGATTGATTCTATAACGTCATGCTGATAACAAACATGTCGGACTGGACCATCTTTATAATCTGTTACCTATAATAATACCCTAAAGTATGCGCCTATATCCTGTCCCACTGCAGGGCAAAGACTTCATCATAGACATCAAGTCATCGCTACTATGATCGGATAAGGCTTAATCACCACGCTTGCCTAACGCGGTGCGGTGTTCACAAAGTATTCGAAACACATTTTAGCTTGACCCAGGAATCGAACCTGGGACCTTTCGCGCATCGGGCGAACACCTTAGCCACTGCGAAATCGAGGCCGCGTCGAGGTAATATTATTATTTTTACATTATGAAACTAAATTAGGTACATGTAAAACTTTAAACTGATAATACATAGTTTGTTCAACTCAAATCTAACAAACCAACTTTTCCGTCAAATAAAAATCTGGCAACACCGATTTGCAGTAACTTTTGAAGAATAATAAATGAAATCCTCATAATG
Organism: Cnaphalocrocis medinalis; assembly: GCA_014851415.1. Taxonomy (NCBI): domain Eukaryota; kingdom Metazoa; phylum Arthropoda; class Insecta; order Lepidoptera; family Crambidae; genus Cnaphalocrocis; species Cnaphalocrocis medinalis. The sequence goes on from JABMDO010000349.1 coordinate 27,782, forward strand.
ACTGGTAATTACAATCAGAACAAATCACGAAGCCAGGCAGATACAATGCGACGCGAACTTTTTTAATGAATATTAATTATTTTGCGACAACAAGTTAATTATACATTCGAGGCCACACGACTGGGGCTGCAAGGTCATATCTGATAGCCGGACAGATAAGCCATTTTGGCCGGACAATTAGGTAAAAGGCCGGAAACCTTTTTTGTTTAAAAAAATAGGTTGTCCGGCTAGCTATCGACTACAATTGCACCTGATGGAAAGGGACGATGTAGTGATACGCGTTTACCTACATACCTTCACTCTTGCCTAAATATACCTACATTAATGAAAGTATTCTACAGCTTTTTTTTAGACAAGTGCACATACATGTGCTACGGAAACTAGAAACAACGAAGGAACCACAAACACCCAGACCCAACACAAACATGTGTAGCATCAACAAATATTATTTGTTTTGGTCCGGGAATCGAACCCACGACCCTTACGTGCGTTACTAGCCGGTAACTAAAATTTGGCCGAACAAGCCGGACACCGGGAGTTACACGCTGATTACAAAGAGAAAGAAAGAAAGAAAATACATTTATTAATTTGGATACCACAACACATATTAAGAGAAGCCGGATAACCAATTATATTGGCTGGAATCAAGAGGCTTGTAAGGACCTGACTTGAATACAATGGTTGAATAAGTTGAATTATTGGTTGTTATTCAATGGAAAAATGTGAAAGTTATTATAAAACATATTATGATCATAAATTCCACAATCATTAATTACTGTCTATGGATGTATGTACCTACTTTAAATATTGGACTAGTTTTTATCCGTCTAAAGATAACTTTTGGTAGAGCCCTAACAGGGTCCATGTCTGTAATATAAGCATATTAATAAGACCTAGAATGCAATCGTAACATTAGACAATAAACGATTATAAATAAATAAAATAAATGCGCCAGACAATCACCCAATCCACTTGCTCAATCTAGGGCAACCCCTGTACTATGAGTACCAGGTGACGATAATTAACTGGGTGCGTCAACCAGAACACCCAGACCAAAGAAACTTAGAAAATGTAGTTTCCTAAATTGACGTGACGAGAATCGAACCCGGAACCTTTTACGCTTCGGGCAAACACCCGATTATGATATTATTTGGATTATGATTTAAAGAATATTCTATATTCTAGTCCAAGCGAGCGTGAAAATGCTAGATCTATATAGTGTATCCCTGTATAATATATAGATCTAGCATTTTCACTTTGATGAGATTGATAATAAAACAAATGTAAGTGGACTACAATGACAAATCGAGCAGGTTCTGTACAAAAATAACGCCGACACAGTTTAGGAGGAGGCGGCGTGCGTAGGAGCAGTGGTGGGGGGGGGGGGGGGGGGGACTCTTACTCTAAAATAATAACAATTAGGTTTTACAGGCACTTTTATTTGCCGTTCCCCGATGACCCGTTTAGCGCGGTGTTGGGCTGTGGCTAAGCCGCAAAGTTTGCACGTTCGATTCACGAACACAAATTATACCCTTGGATAATAAGTAAGGGTCAATAAGGGTAATAAGGGTCATTACCGGACCAGTCAAATTAGTTCTATAATATTTCACTAACTAGAGAGCTTTTATAGCTCAGCGGATAAAATAATCCACTTTCTCCACTGAAAATATGAAATCTTCATAGATTCCTCGCGCTAGAACGCTCTGGAACGCTCATGCGTTTTTCTATCATTTGACCAGGGTGTGGTGTACTGTGTACCTACTACTTTTATCTCTTCTCTTTAAGACACTAGCTTCAGTGATGTGTTAGCCGCAGGTGTCCGACGTGGGCAGCCTGGTGGTGCCCCGGCGGAGGCGGGGGCGCCTTATAAGCGCGGCCGGGCGACGCCGCACGGCACTTGGCCTTTCGCTACGAGATACGCGCTACGACGCGCTACGGCTGCTACGGGTGCTACGAGTGCAACTACAGGTGAGCGAAAGTTTTCTTTTCAATGCTAATTTGCCGGACTTGCCGGAATAAATTGTTATAGAAATTATACTTTTAATTCGTTTGGCGCAGTGCCTGCAGTATTGTGGCAAAGGACGGAAGGTCCTGGGTTCGATTCTCGGTGGGGTTAACTTTGAAAATTAACTTTTCTAAATCTCCTTCGATTCATACTACAGGGTATGTTCTTGTGTGTGACTGGTAACGTAGGGAGTGAATAATTAGCGCATTTGTATTTACTAAGTATAACCATCTGTGTTTATTCAAACGGTGAAAACATTAGAATTCTGGTTCAATTGTTAGTTTATTCGTTGCATATACAAAATACCATTGGATTACATATTCCCTTTATAATTTTAAAATTTCAGTTATAGCAAGAGCGTTTATGATTACCTACAGCTCACATTTTTTAAATTATTTCCTATAAGTTTGTTTAGTGTACTCACTATGAAAATATAAGTAAATGAATGTGGCGACACGTTCGTCCTTCTTCCAAACAGTTCCACCACTATACACCGCAACCAATTCCTGCGCAACGCTCCGCCTCTGAGTCAGTCTGTCAGCCTGAAAATCGAAAAAAAAATACATTGTGTCATTACTTAAGTATAATTATGTGATTCTTTTGTATCGACCATTTCATCCATCCAATTAAAGCATCAAAAATTAACACTAGTGACAGATAAATTATAAGATAGGTTAAAAGTAAAGAGCCAAGGTCTCCATCATAGCAAATCAGTCAAGTTATTGCTACTGTGGATTAAATGCACTACGCTTACCTAATGGTGGATGGTCACAAACCCGACATAGAACCAAAAAAATCCAAACATACTTAGTTTATAAATGACTCGGGAATCGAACCCAAGACCCTAAATCACGGCCCGATACTTAAACCACTAGATCAACAGGGCGTTTCAAAACAGACCATTTATGTAACCATAATGTGTCAAGAAAGTCCAAAAAAAATTACAGTACGTATTCCCATGTTTTATTATAACCAATGGGGCTACCGCAGCTTGTTACATAAGCAGCTGTCAAACCAATTTAACTTCACGACTTTATTGACACATTATAAGCTAGAACAAGCGTGGACGCCCGACCGCATCTTCACCTAACGTCGTAAGACCCCAAAAGCCGTTAAAAATGCATAAAACAATTGATTTTCTATTGTGTCTGCCGTCTGGGCCTTACGACGATAACATCATACATATGTGATCGAGGTCGAAAAACGTAGCTAGCAATGGTCACTAACATCTATTATGAACCAAAGCTGGCCACATAAACTTACTTCTTACTATCTTATTCCATTCAATACACCCGCTTCTCACTGGACTGAGTGAAGTCGACCGCTTGCGGGCGAAGTTCCCTCGCTCGGCCGCCTGAAAATATTAAATAGATTAGGAACCGATTTGATAAATATGCCACAAAAAAGAACTAGGCAAGTATAGTCCGAGGCAAGAAAGTGTAGTTATGACCTTGAGTGCGCAGAAACCAATTTTGATAGAAAGTCTTCTTTTTTACAAGTGCGCAAAATAACGGTCATCGATATACTTTCATGCCTCCATCTATACTTTGTACAATACAATCATTGTATCAAGCTAAACGTAAGTATTTGGTTTGTTGGATAATGTATTCAAAGAAGATAAAACATTAAATCGTGAAGGAGAGCTACGCTTCCGCATGAATGAGCCTGCTCGAATGAAGTGATACCTCGGCCTCACAAATTAAAGACCGGCGTGAAGCAGCGCTTGAGTTGTGTTTTGAGAGAAAGGGGGTTAAAAGGTAAGAAGCGCACTTGTGACACCACTGGTGTTGCAGGTGTCCACGGACGGCGGTAGTCTGCAACCAATATCATAAAAATAATGACAGTTCCCTGACCTGTTGGAACTAGTCCCTGGCAGTCCAGCAGTGATGTACGCTTTGATTTCACGCGCGGTGCTCTCCCTCACCCTTTCTCGTTCTTCTGCTTACACATACATACAGACTTTAAATTAGTATAAAATAAAGTAAAGTATCAGTCTATATACTGTCCCACTGCAGGATAAAAAACCTCCATCATAGAAATCTAGTCATCGCTACTATGATGGGGTTAGGCTTAATCACCACGCTTGCCTAATGCGGTGCGGTAATCACAAACCCGAGCTATGTTCGAAAAATTCGAAACATACTTTTGCTCGACCCGGGAATCGAACCCGGGACCCCGAGATCACGGCCCGATACTTAAACCACTACACCAACAGGGCGTTACAGTATAAGTATAATAAATTCACATAATATCTCATACAGATATCAGACAACAGAGGAAACCCTAAGCTTCCAGTTACAGGCTTTCTTACAATCAGGGTGAGGATGACAGACTCAATTATGTACGGTGGCCTGCACATCAAGTTACTACAATCTGTCAAATTTCTTCATTCGAACCTCACTTTTATGTCAAACGTGTTTGGTTCAATATCACTGAGGAAATTTGACAGATTGTAGTAACTTGATGTGCTGGCACTGTACTTAGTTTGTTATTTTACGTGTCAATCTCATATTTGAATCTCATGGCCACTTAACATCAGGCGGAGTGAGGTCATCTTGATTTTTGAATATAAAAAAAAACATAACACTTAGTCAGACACTGAACAAATACTTACAAATGTTTGTGCACGGTGGGGATCGAGCCCATTGGCGTATGAGGCAGTAGGGTTACTACCAAGTAAAGTATTATAAGTTACACTATGGTCACTACCAAATGCGCCATCCAGCCAGTCAGTGAACATACGTTATGACAGTCCCTCACCTATCGCAAGTAGTCCTGGCGTCGGCGCTGGTCTCCCGCGGCACCTCGCGGACGCACAGCATCGGCTCAGCGTGGTGGCAGCATGTCTCTGTCTCGTTCTTCTGCCTACACATACACAGTTTAAATTATTATCTTCTATCTTCTTCTATACTATTTATAATGAGATAACGTCTATAGACATGGACAAGGCTTATTTATGTAAACCGAAAATCAACGCCCACCGGCATCTATTGGTTCATTTTTGAACTACAATTCCGAAGCGAAGTGAGGGTGGGCTAATATTTATAAAGTGGTAATTTCTGTTGGAAATGATGACTTTTTTTATAGTGGCTCAGTATATTGGCCTACCTCAGGCACATCCGTTGGCACTGCCGTTCTGGCCCGCAAGCTTATAGCTAAACCGGGAAACGAAAGTCCGAAATACATGCGTGATGTAATCGGCGCCCAGCGCCATCTATAGATACTGTGAGGAACTAATATCCCGAAACGAAGTTAGCGGGCCACTAGTGAACAATTCGTACTGAAGTACCTAATTCGTTACTGTTTACCAAATTTCATTAAAATCCGTTCAGTAGTTTTGGCGTGAAGAAGTAACAGACAGACAAAAAGACTTTCACATTTATAGGTACATATAAGAATGGTTAGGATTAGGATAATAGGTGGATACTTATTCTCACTTTTCATTCATTAGATCGATGTTACTAGTCCGGCAGACGACCAGCCCCGCACCAGCGCGCAGCGCAGACCACCACCGCAGCTGCTGAAATTCAGAGTATGAAATCGTTAAAGAACCATAGTTATTGCTGTATAAGAGAACATCACTCACACCCACCTTAAGAACATCAACCATTGCTTAGGAACTTATTTACATAAATAAGTTAAGTATTATATGTGTCTCAGTAGACACACTAAAATTCTACTAAGTTGGGTAAGTACAGATAGTTTATTTGCATACAGATTGTGTTGTTTAATCTTACATCGTGTAATAGAGGTCCGTACTATACACTCGTACAGTACCTGCCTAATGCATACCTACTAAATTGATTTACCTACTTACATTCCACCTTTATTTACACGCAGATTGAACTGACAAATTTTACGTCTCTAATTAATACCTACGATAAACGGTTGGTCAAAAGTTCAAGAACAAATTACACAGATTATAACATTCTTACCTAGTTCCATAATACGAATACAATCCCGAGGCACACGGCGTAGCTCGTCCCGCAAAGTCCAGTGGTCCTTCCGGACACGTGCCCCTCTACGAACAAATAATGTGTCAATTCTAATTTTATAAACATCGTCGATTTATAAGTCTTTCAATGAAAACCACCAAATAACGACTCAAAGTGAAAGTTCCGGTTGCGTCCAAACCCGTCGCAGTAATATATATAGCTGGAGGCACGAAAGTATAGCGATGGCCGTTATTTTGCGCACTTGTAAAAAAATAAAACTTTCTATGAAAATTGGTTTCTGCGCACTCAAGGTCATAACTACACTTTCTTGCGGCAGACTATATATACTACACTCCGATGGCTCAACGATCCAAAATGAGTCTTGGCCTCCGATACGAGATTTCGTAGTAAATATGCAGTATTATTTTCACATAGGTACATATCTAACATAAAATTAGAAAAACATTCAATACATACCTAGGTACCTAAACAATTTTATAATTTAGGTAAGTAAGTACGTTACAAAATAACTCGCCGTCTCTCTTTCCACGTTTGTACTCACGCTGTCACTAAAATATAACTCATCTATATTAAAATGTGTAAATAACCACACGTTACTGAGAAAAAGTAAATAAAATTATTAATTTTAAAATAATCAAAACATTATGAGGTTACTTAATATGAAGATTGAATTCGCGCGTATTTGTCTTTTTATCTGTTATAAAAGATCAAGGAATCAATTTTTATACAGCCTAGTCAATAATGCTAACTTTATGTTCGTTTTATTGTGGTATTTATTTGGTTTTTTTTTTCACGTTTAGCCTGTCGAAAACTAGTCAATATTCACTGCAATAAAAAGACTTGTATAATTTATGTCTCACAGGAACAGCCGTTGCTTTGGCGGGGTGGTATTTTTTTAGTGTGAGAGGTGGTAAACGACAGACGGAGTCACCTAATCGTAATCGATGGCCGCCGTCCATATACACTTGCAACACCAGAAGTCACAAGTGCGCTGCCTTGGGGGCTCCGCACCCTCACTCAACGAAAACACAGCGCAAGCGCTGCTTCACGCCTGTTTGTTTTATGAGACCCGGGGGGTTCGAGCCAGCCCATTCATTGCCGAAGCGTGCTCTCCCCGTATCCACTTTCTTTCAATGCTAACGGTGGCCATCACAATCAAGTTGACTACAATCTGTCAAATTATTCTTCAATCGAACCCTCACTTTAAGTGGCAAACGTGTTTGGTTCAATATCACACTGAGGAAATTTGACAGATTGTAGTAACCGTGATGTGCTGGCCACTGTACCTAACCCACGCGCAGGATGAATAGCAAATTTGCCGCCCATGGCAGATCCCCCCCCACTACCCAAAATGAGTAACTTTTTTCTTAAAACCGCGGCGGCCGCCACAAACGGCATTAATGAACGATACAGCATGTCCGGCGTTCCGGCCGGTGGCGATGGTTATCGGCCGCTGTTACGTTATCTGTGCGGCCGCTACTGATTGATTCTATAACGTCATGCTGATAACAAACATGTAGACTGGTACACCTTTATAATCTGTTACCTATAATGATACCCTAAAGTATCCGCCTATGTCCCACTGCAGGGCAAAGACCTCCAACTTAGACATCAAGTCATCGCTACTACGAGTATGATCGGATAAGGCTTAATCATCACGCTTGCCTAATGCGGTGCGGGGATCACCAAGTATTGACCCAGAAATCGAACCCGGGACCTTTCGCGCTTCGGGTGAACAGTAGGTAAGCCACTGCGCCATCGATTATTATTTTTACATTATGAAACTAAATTACATGTAAAACTTTAAACTGATAATAATACATAGTTTGTTCAACTCAAATCTAACAAACCAACTTTTCCGTCAAATAAAAATCTGGCAACACCGATTTGCAGTAACTTTTCAAGAATAATAAATGAAATCGTCATAATGGCTGGTAATTACAATCAGAACAAATCACGAAGCCAGGCAGATACAATGCGACGCGAACTTTTTTAATGAATATTAATTATTTTGCGACAACAAGTTAATTATACATTCGAGGCCACACGACTGGGGCTGCAAGGTCATATCTGATAGCCGGACAGATAAGCCATTTTGGCCGGACAATTAGGTGGAAAGGCCGGACACCTTTTTTGTTTAAAAAAATAGGGTGTCCGGCTAGCTATCGACTACAATTGCACCTGATGGAAAGGGACGATGTAACGATACGCGTTTACCTACATACCTGTTCACTCTTGCCTTAAATATACCCTACATTAATGAAAGTTTATTCTACAGCTTTTTTTTAGACAAGTGCACATACATGTGCTACGGAAACTAGAAACAACGAAGGGAACCACAAACACCCAGACCCAACACAAACATGTGTCGCATCAACAAATATTATTTGTTTTGGTCCGGGAATCGAACTCCACGACCCTACGTGCGTTACTAGCCGGTAACTAAAATTTGGTGCCGAACAAGCCGGACACCGGGAATTACACGCTGTATACAAAGAGAAGAAAGAAAGAAAAGACCATTTATTACATAATTTGGAAACCACACACATCATATTAAGAGAAGCCGGATAACCAATTATATTGGCTGGAAGCAGAGGCTTGTAAGGTACCTGACTTGAATACAATTGGTTGAATAAGTTGAATTATTGGTTGTATTCAATGGAAAAAATGTGAAGTTATTATAAAACATATTATGATCATAAATTCCACAATCATTAATTACTGTCTATGGATGTATGTACCTACTTTAAAATTGTAGTTACTAGTTTTTTTACCGTCTAAAGATAACTTTTTGGTAGAGCCCTAACAGGGTCCATGTCTGTAATATAAGCATATTAATAAGACCTAGAATGCAATCGTAACATTAGACAATACGATTATAAATAAATAAAATAAATGCGCCAGACAATCACACCAATCCACCTGGTCGCAAACTAGGGCAACCCCTGCGCTATGAGTACCAGGTGACGATAATTAACTGGTTGCGTCAACCCAGAACACCCAGACCTAAGAAAATTTAGATAATGTAGTTTCCTAAATTGACGTGACCGGGAATCGAATCCGGGACCTTTTACGCTTCGGGCAAACACCCGATTATGATATGAAATATTATTTGGATTATGATTTAAAGAATATTCTACTTCTAGTACAAGCGAGCGTGAAAATGCTAGATCTAAATACGTATACTGGGGCTAGATCTGATAATAAAACAAATGTAAGTGGACTACAATGACAAATCGACCAGGTTCTGTACAAAAATAACGCCGTCTGACACAGTTTAGGAGTAGGCGTGCGTAGGAGCAGTGGTGGGGGGGGGGGACTCTAACTCTAAAATAATAACAATTAGGTTTTACAGGCACTTTTATTTGCCGTTCCCGATGACCCGTTTAGCGCGGTGGTTTGGGCTGTGGCTAAGCCGCAAAGTTTGCACGTTCGATTCACGAACACAAATTATACCCTTGGCTTAATAAGTAAGGGTCAATAAGGGTTAATAAGGGTCATTACCGGAGCCAGTCAAATTAGTTCTATAATATTTCACTAACTAGAGAGCTTTTATAGCTCAGCGGATAAAATAATCCACTTTCTCCACTGAAAATATGAAATCTTCATAGATTTCTCGCGCTAGAACGCTCTGGAACGCTCATGCGTTTTTCTATCATTTAACCAGGCTTGAGGGAAAGCATCGTGAGGAAACCTGCACGTGGAATCATTCTAAGTCAGCTTCTTGTAAGACGGCAGTTGCGTCATTGAAATAACCAGTGAAGAATCAATCTTTGCAATTTTTATATATCTACTTTTTTTATCTCTTCTCTTTAAGACACATAGCTTCAGTGATGTGTTGGCCGCAGGTGTCCGACGTGGGCAGCCTGGTGGAGCCCCGGCGGAGGCGGGGGCGCCTTATAAGCGCGGCCGGGCGACGCCGCACGGCACTTGGCCTTTCGCTACGAGATACGCGCTACGACGCGCTACGGCTGCTACGTGTGCTACGAGTGCAACTACAGGTGAGCGAAAGTTTTCTTTTCAATGCTAATTTGCCGAACTTTGCACGGGTAAAAAATTGTTATAGAAATTATACTTTTAATTCGTTTGATGGCGCAGTGCCTGCAGTATTGTGGCAAAGGACGGAAGGTCCTGGGTTCGATTCTCGGTGGGGTTAACTTTGAAAATTAACTTTTCTAAATCTCCTTCGATTCATACCACAGGGTATGTTCTTGTGTGTGACTAGGTAATGTAGGGAGTGAATAATTAAGCGCATTTGTATTACTAAGTATAACCAGGCTGTGTTTATTCAAACGGTGAAAACATTTGAATTCTGGTTCAATTGTTAGTTTATTCGTTGCATATACAAAATACCATTGGATTACAATGACATATTCCCTTTCTGATTTTACAATTGTAGGTCTATGTAGCTAGAGCGTTTATTGATTACCTGCAGCTCACATGTTTTCAAATTATTTTGTTATGTTTCGACAAATGCTGTATTATTTCGTTTTATTCATCCTCTCATTGTCAATAATTCGAGAAAGTAAAATTTCTATAAATTAAGATACTTACTTAGTTCTCAAAATAATATACAATGTGATGTTGAATTGTTGAGAAAATTTTGTTAATTTTATTTTAAGTAGTCTGTTGCTTCTTGTTCGTGGTATAAACCACCTTATGTTATAAGAGAGCGGACTCTCCTGGCACAAGCGTTTACACACTTAAAAGGAGATTCAAACCTCGGAAATTGTTATTTGTTTGGTTTTAGAAAGCAATAAACATTTTTCATTTTCATTTTATTTGTCGCTTATTCGTTAATAGATAGAAACATGGCGAACAGTGAACAGCTCACGCGTCGATGTCTTTTACACGTGAACCAGCGAATAAAACAATATGTTTATTGGACAAGATACGAAAAAATAATTAAACAAAAAACAATAACAGACAAATAAAGCTAAAAATCTACCAAAAATAAAAATTAAAACCCTGTGGCAAGATCCTCAAAATGTTGGCAGCGCTGCCTCGTTGGATAGCGATGGAAATTCGCTGGGCGAAGTAGTCTCGAATAAAATAATTTTCATATATTCTTCATCAATATCCTCGTAGCCTGGACCAGGTTTTCTGGGGTCGGCGCTGTCTGTCTTCTTCTTCCATACGCACCTGTCATTCGTCGTTGCATCCTCTCTTTTTTGGCAATCCTATGTTTCTCCGCCATTTTAATAAATTCCAGCTTACATTATGGACACTACGGTTTAATAATATTAATAGATAGAGGACGAATTGCATGTTAATGCAATACGACCTCGATAGCGCAGTTGCTAAGGATTCAAGGACTGTGCGCGGAAGGTTGCGGGTTCGATTCGAGTCAATTCACAAAACAAACCTCATCGAGCCTGGGTGTTCTCAGGGACGCTCCAAGCCATCGTTGTCTAGTTTAATATCAAAGTATGTCAAAAACCATATAGATAATTTGAATTTCACTTTTGATAGATAGTACAGTAATATTCCCCCCCCCCCCCCCCCCCTCGTGATTGGGCGTGTCTGTTGTGTAATTTTAACTTTAATTGTGCGTGAGTTATGTTGAGTTGAGTTAATTGTGAGTGAGAGTGTGAGTTATGTTTTAAGTTAGCCAGTGTACGTGTGTGGGAAATGTAGTTGGCCTGAAACTATAATCAAAATCATTTATTGCGAAACAGATTCTTATAAAATATTAAGTATTTTTATTATAGGTAGTACTTACTCGTACATAGACTTAAGGTTGCGCAATATCTGAGGGCTTTGCAGTTTGTTTTTTCACAACTAGGTACTCATCATTATATTAAATCAAGGTACTTACATCTAATCCAACACTAATAAAGTAAAATAAACTGGAAAGCTATTTTATATTCAGATATTTTTTATACTTATGTGTGTGTTTTTTTACATGGAAGTGACGCCATAGTTTTACGTCAGACGAATGGGAAAAGCTGATTTTGAAGCGTCTATGGTATTATTCTAGAACATCCCCTTCGATTTTCACTTACATTCGAATCAATAACTGCTATTTACTGCATACAAAAACACAGGCAATGTCCCGTTACGGTCTATTCCAGGTTTTATGGCCCAACATCGGAGAGTTTTAAAAATGAATGTTGCGCGTAAAACAACAATCATTGTTACTATTAATTGGATTGACGTTTTGTTTTTATATTGGGGTGAGGGTGGAGGGGGCGTTTGTACAGACAGCCAGAAGACGAGTCAAACCTTTGGTTAAAAATACTAAGACTAACTTTAGGCCTCGTTTTGTACGAGGTCTAATGTTATTCTTGGTTTAAAACGATTTTTTTAACCACATTCGTCTCCTTTTTTTTGTACGAGTTACTTATTTTTTCTTGTTGTTTTAACTTATTAAACAACTAGTGAGTCGCCCTCACTTCGTTTTAGGATATAATTTTGCTATTCAAATCAAATCAAATCAAAATCTCTTTATTCAATTTAAGTCCTTTACAGAACATTTTTGAATGTCAAATTTTATAATCTACTGCTGATTCGGAAGATCAATTTCTACCGAGAAGAATCAGCAAGAAACTCAGTAGAACTTAATCTTTTCAAAGGAGTTGTCCCAGAATGTATGGAGTCTGGGCGTGGTATACGTACCCTATACCAAAATATAGAGAATTATATGAAGAACAGTTTTTGACTATCCAATTTCTCTATTGTAGCGTTGTTTTTTGGAAGGAACAATTTATTTAGCAAAGGATTGCAACACAACAAAATGGTTGTCAATGTTGGTTACCTATTGACTGACATTACGAATTCGATGACGTTTGACGTTTGTCTATCTGTCTGACGTTTGACGGAACAAACCACAGACTTAGAAATGAAAACTATCCAAAAAACCCTAAAAAACCAAACCGTTTAACGTCACATTGACAGACATTGACATTGACAGTTGCTTTTTTTGTCTTTGGTCACCGTCGTCTCACGCGTCTTGTCATTGGTAAACGTTGAAAAATGGTCATCTTTTTTTATTTTATAACCACAAAACTGTGCATTATATGGAATTCATTGTATTTTTCTCGTAATAAGCAATTTTTTCTCCGATTTTTAATTTAGCGTACATAGGACCCAACCCATAATGGGACAACTCCTTTGCTATCATATTTTTTTTTAAAGAATTAAATAAAATTTAAATTTCATAATACATAACACTGTGTAGGTGAACAGTTTATCATTTCCACAAATTAGTTCTTAAAAGTACCAAAAGGCAGCGCTAAGTGTCGATTACGTCGCGCTAGTGTTCCGCTTTGTTTATTCGTATGAGATTTGTTAATGTCTATTAAATTTACCCCTTTATAAATAGTAGGTATATACTAGTGGACCGCCATCACTTAGTCTTTTATTTATTTTAATCTTTGCCAATAGATGACGCTGCGTGTCGATTGAATCGCGCCAGTGTTTCGTTTTTATGAATTATTTTGACTTGGACATAAAACTTGTGGATCTCAGTACCAACTATCCCTTTATAAAATAGTATAGTAGGTTATCTGTCTGTACCATTGGTCCAACACAACAATAGCATCAGCATTGTACAGTGAGGCCAGTCTCCGGCGCCGCTTCCTCCGCGTCCTTCCCCCGGTAACCTCAGCCGCTCGCAAAAACAAAACAACGACAAGTAGGCTTTCTTTACGATAGTTCTTTTATGTTGGCTTACCTAGGTGCCAACATAGTAGCGATGATTTGATTTTTATGTTGAAGGCCTCTGCCTTGCAGTTAGTAGGATAATAAAGAGGCTGATACTTTATTTCACTAAAAACATAACTACGCAAGTACCTATTACTTGTAGAAAGGGCGACCTTATTGCTGCCCTGAGCTCAAGCAGCCCATAGGTAGATCCGGCCTTGCCTCAGTTCCTAGTTAATTGTTTTTATAGACGCGCATTGGTAATTGTGGTAAGTAATCCATTATTATTTACCACATTTTCTGCTGGTAAGCAAAAAGAGATTTCACGTTGTAATGGGGACTATCGCTTTCCTATAGATAGGTGGCGTATTGTTAGGTTTATTTCCATCTTCAACCATCATCACCATCGACTTAATCTAGATAAACAGTTCCGCATACTGAAAGCGTTTGAAAAGTGATGTAATAAAGTGTGTTTGTTCAGTGTCAAGGTGTTATAAGAAGTATTTTAGCATTATATTTGTGTTACCTCTGTTGTCTGACATCTGTAACACAAGTGTCCAACACATCAACACACAAACACACACAACACACAAGTACAGACTTAGTATACAGAGGAATCAGGTTAACGTATGAGATGTTGTGTGAATTGAAAATGAATGAAAATGAAAATGAAAATGAAAATGAAAAATGCTTTATTACTGTCTGAACAATCTTACTTAGACTAAGATATATATATTTATCCATACTAATATTATAAATGGGAAAGTGGCCTGTCAGTCTGTATAGTTTGTCTTTCTTTCACGACAAAACGGAGCGACGATTGACGTGATTTTTAAGTGGAGTAGTTGAAGGGATGGAGAGTAACATAGGCTAAATTTTGCCCCTTTCTAACCCCCCATTTTAGGGAAGTGTGGGGCGCGAGCGAAAGCTAGTTTTATTATAATTAATTATTTCCCCCGCAGACCCGGCATGTCTCCCGCGCGAACGGCGTGTCTGCGCGCGTGCGCGCTGCTGCTGGTGTGCGCGTGCGCGCGCGCCGAGCCGCCCGCGCCGCACACCAAGCGCGCCGAGAGTGAGTTCAGTGAGTCATCCACCCGCAAGGGGCAACGAGGGCAAAAAAAATTGGGCAGGAATTTCAAGATTTTGTAGCTGGACAGTGTTTAGACTTAGCCCAACCAAAATATTTGTGATAGTGGCCCGCCCTCACTTCGTTTCGGGACAGTAGTTCCACTATCTACCAATAGATGGCGCTGGGTGTTGCATGCATCGCGCTTGTGTTTCGCCTTTTCGATTCTTTTAGGTTTGGCGATGTCTATATAATTTATCTCTTTATAAATAGTAAAGAAGATGATATTAGGTACATAGCTCTGTGAAACAAAAAAATATTGGGTAGGTTAGGTGAGAACAGTGACCAGCTAAAAGATCTGGAAATTCCTGCCCAAGTTTTTTTGCCCAAGTTGCCCTCAAGCCCATCCACCCACGTCACGCGGGCCCGCGTGGTGTACGCTTGTTGCTTAGCTAACGGCCGGTTTCTGAATTGAGAATTTAAGGTTAAGCATTACTTGAGTACGAACTTTGACAGTTTAGCCATACTTCAAATGTCAAAGTTTGTACTTAAGTTATGCTCAACTTCAAATTCTCAATTCAGAAACCGGCCGTTTGGGGCATAACCCACCACCTTCCCTGGTTTCTTGCCTTCTTGGCATACGGACCGACACCTAAAGGCGGGTCCAGACGACGATGTTCAGACAGAACAGGAATTCTATGTGTTGTCGGCACTACAAGCATTACTTACATGTAACGCTCGCGGCTGATCCATCGGCTGTCGGTTTTCGCGCGAACACTAAGGCGCTTGCAGTGCTCCTTTGGACACTTCGCTTTGAATTTGTGTGCCGTCCACACTGTTGACGCTAAATTACTTACATTACACGTTACTCTCGTCTGGCTACAGCTAAGGGGCAGTGCATAAGAGTGACTCGACACGTTTTTGGCCGTTGCGTCTACGAAACGCTTGTGTGGGCCGGCAAGACGCCGACGCTCAAAGGACGCTAATGTTAGTTAATCATGATGATGTTTTTAGCAACTTTAACTTAGTAGATGAACAGCTTGATACTTTGTAAGTAATTAAACTTGAGAAAAATAAGGAACCGTTTCGAAAATAAATACACACTTGCTATCCTAAAAGTATTAGTGTTCCTAGTATATTGTTTGTGCAGTGTCGCCGATGCCGTTCGTACTCGGCTCCCGCTACGGTCGCTCCGAGCAACGGCTCATCGCTCCACGAAATGACAGGTACGACGCATATCTCTTTCTCATCATCATCAGAGTATTTTATAGTGGCACATAATATTGGCTGACCTCCTGAAGGTAAGCAAAAGGAGAGCCCACGTTGCAGTTACAAAGGACGCGATGGCACGTGGCACTACCATACTGGCCTGTGAGATTCTTCTTCACGCTTCGTTTGAAAGAGTCCGTCCATATTGTAGGACAGAGGAAACACTTGGGACGGCAACCTTTTTCTATAGTAAGGCAGAGATATGAGTAATCCGATGTGGTATGAAATGCAATTATACATAGAAGGCGCGTTCTCATCCACTGAGCTACCATAGCTTCATAGATTTCCATATTTTGTATAGGACATAAGAGGAAACACGAATGAAATGACATGAAAAACAATAACTGAAACCCAAATAACAAACAAAAAATTAAACCGACCAGACCCCTTCGTGGCAATGTCCCCGAAATCCTGGCAGCATTACTCCGTTGGATAGCGATGGGAATTCGCTGGGCAAAGTAGCTGCCAGCCTTTGGGTCTCCCGTGAATTCAACTAACCGCTAGCCAAGTCTCGAAAGAAAGAGAGAGCATCGGGACCCCACGGGCCCAGTGTTTCAACACCGAAAGCTACGAAGTGATAGGTATCTGATAGATATTATAATCTAAGCTTCGCAGCTTTCAGTCTCTCACCAGCATCGGCTCCCTAGATTACTAGTCTCCATAGATGAGTCTGTATGGTCCCCAGGTTCTTCATGGGCAGCCGCTACGGCAAGCGCTCGGAGCCGCGGCTGGGGCTGGCGCCGCTGCTGCCGCTGCCCCCCCACGCGCTGCTGTGCGAGCCCACCCCCCTCGCCTCGCTGTACCGCTGCAGCCCACACACGACACTCACCAGGTACCACACACTTTTACCACTCAAGCTGACGTTGCTCTTCCCCTTCCAAACTGATGTGTGAACTAACCTTTCGCGCAGCTGTGCTGCTGCAGTCCACACACTACTGCCAGGTACCACACAACATAACTTACCCTGTCGCTACGAACTCACCCTTTGCGCGCAGCAGTATCTCAACAACCAGCACGCGACTGTCACACAGGTCCATCCATTTTAAGCAGCAAATCCTGCCTCGGCAGACAGAAATCTCTGAACAATCCATCAAGGCCACTGACATAATGTCCGTAAATTGGTGGTTAGATGGGCGGACGAGCAGATGGATCTTCTTTGTTAAGCGATTGGCAACTGCCTATTGACACCCGTAACACCAGTGGAGTCCAAAGTGCGCTGCCAACCATTTTTTCATCCAAATTGGGCTTTCCGTGGTGGAGTGACTCGGCGAAACGCACTGCTGCACGCCAATTATTTTCCAGTTATAAAAATAGGTTTCATCGCACAGGTTTGACCTCAATTTTTATAAAATTGTCTTCTTTAATTACCTTCTTCTCTCGCAGCAGGAGGCTAGAAGACGACAGGGAGACCCTCACCAGTCAGATGAGCGAAGACGAGTAAGCATCAAGATCCACCGCGACCGCCGACCGCGGCGCAACACGACTCGAATCAGCGTCAGTAATGCCTTTGAAACTGTACCGTCTCAGCATACCTTCCTAGCAAAGCATCATAATGAGGTCCTACCTGGTACACCCCTACAGTGGTGAGGTTAATGGAACACCAATAACCCTGGAACCTGCTACACAAATCTACACTCGCTTGCTAATTTATTTATGCTAATTTTAGCATTTCGATACAGATGTTACTAAGAAGCAATGCTCAAAAGTAGCATGCTATTTTGTTAAAAATTAGGTTGTGAACAACTTTCACATTTACATTCAAGAAAAGACAGTCAACTAATAATCAGAATAATGTGTGTAGCTACATTTAATGTCAAACTGTAAAATTGAACTTCCAAGGACATTACTGAAGCATCAAATCGGACTTATTTCTTAGTCCAAGAGCTGACATAAAAAAATATAACAAGAAAAATATCATTATTCATCACCATAATTTTCCAAACCAAATAACGATCTTTGACTTGACACTTTTAGTCTGCTCTTGGACTACATTGACTTAATTTTCCTCTAGAAGGTGACAGGACTAGACAGGAGTTAGGTTTAGTTTAGTTTTAAGTGTTCTATAGGGTGCTCTCATTCAGATGAACACAAAAATATATATAAAAAAATGTGGAAATGGTAAAAAGAGAGAGAAAATATGATTTTCCTAATCTTTTTACTAGAGTTCCATACAGACACTAAATGTATTTATTTGTGACAAGGCCATGCAAGATTTTTCTTACTATAGGTACTAAACTTGTGTCAATTATTTAGTCATGTTCACAAAACAGAGCATCCTGTAGGATGTTCGTGGCGCGTCGAATTTAAGGCTGGGATTTCGGCGTGTTGCGTATCGCTCACGTGACGCACCCTGTATGTTAAATTGTTTTCACTTCTTTTACACTTAGAGAGTAAACAGAGTCAAAAAAGAGTACAGAATTCCTCAGTAAGATCTCATAAAATTGTGAATTCCTTTTCTAAGGGCCGATTTTTCAGTGGTCTGATAAAAATTATAGACCGATAAAATGTAACGACTCAAAGAAAGACATGCAATGAGTGTAATATGCAAAATTACTTTAATTCCGCCGATTAGGTAGTGTATTAAATCGCTAGATACGATGGAAAAATTGGGTTTAATAACACATTTTAAAAGTTGTAACGTTAAATTGTATAAAACTCACTCACAATTTTCCTTCATGAAGTTAGAAACTTAATTTTTGGTCATTCTTAATGGTACTTACAAGTCCAAACCTATTCAAGAAAGTAATAAGTATTGAGTATGGCACCCGTACTATAAAATTAAAATAATGTTACAAATGTAAAAAGACAATGTATTTTTTTGAAACTGTCTTGATGTCACAGTGCATTTAGAAATCTTTTTATTGTTGTTCTAAAACTGTTGTTTTAGTTTTAAAAACTTATTACGAAAATGTTTGTATAATAAACAATTTAAATACTTCGTGTGCCACTATAGAGTTTAGTTAGTAAGTTAATTAAGAAAATGTTATCTTATATTTAATTGTTGAGTGTATATGCGACTTGCCAACCGATATCAAATAAAATGAACTGAAACCAATGTCTTGACTTTTATTCTTGTTTTCATTACCTACTTATACCTATCTATCAGCCTGTATACTGTCCCATTGCAGGGCTAAGGCCTCCATCATAGAAATCAAGTTATCACTACTATGAAGCGATTGCCTAATGCGGTGCGGTGATCACAAAACCGAGCTATGTTCGAAAAATACGAAACATACTTTTGCTTGACCCGGGAATCCCGGGGATTATTATCATTAAATAAATAAAAGATATGATAGACAACCGATTAATTCGATAGTATCGTGATTTTTAACAAAATCAAGCAAACCAATATACGAGTACCTACCTATCGATATTTTTACAATATCATAGTCGGCTATGTTTCGATAGTAATTGATGTTGTTAGAAATCACAATACTACTACATTATCGGACGTTATACTATCGATACTATCGGTATATTATGGATAGTATTGGCTGTATCAATAGCATTATGCCAACCTATCGATCCATCGTAATGCATCGTAATTATAAGCTCAGTAATGGGCAGGACTCGGAGAATATGTTTTAATATTTTAATCTTTATAATTATCCGTTTCCACAATAAACTAGGTACTTACTTACATCGAAAAAGGCCGGCAACTCATCATCAAAACGGTAGAGCTAAGGTCCCGACCCGCTTGCTCGTTTACCTTCCTGTATCATCAAAAAAAACTATCCTACTAGTTAACTACTTACTTATATCAATTGTATCGATACTGTTGCACTTTTCGAAACAGACAGTAGGTACTAAAATAAATATCCGGAATAGTTACGAGGTCAATTGAAACTATCGATAGTTCAGCAACACTACCGGGGACATAGTTGAACGAATAATTAAATTACTCAATATAGATACCACAAACTTACTGCCTTTTCATTGACTTCGTCTGCCTGAAAAAAACGAAATAGGTATTACCTCCTCTGCTTATTAGCGCCGTCACCGCTAATGACGTCACGTCGCTCTCAATCTGAGATGCAAATATTTTCTTCTTTCATTTTAATATTGTTAACGACCCTTCAATAGATTCAGGCTCCAACACAAGTGAGCTAAAACTAAAGTTAAGGCGACACCGCGACGATACTAGCGCCAATTTATATTACTTAATTGTGAGGATTATGAGATACTAGCGGCCGCCTGCGACTTCGTACGCGTGGAGTTAATTATTGACACTTACCGTCATATTTTGGACAATCCACACAATATATTTTTATAAATTGTAGCCTATGTGTTATTCTGATGTATAAGCTATATTGTGGTAAAGTTTCATTCAAATCCATTCAGTAGTTTTTACGTGAAAGAGTAACAAACATCCATACATCCATACAAACTTTCACCTTTATAATATAATAGTAGTAGGATATTTTAAAATCCAGCTAAGTATGAAAACATAAAGGAATGCATTAGCATTTTGCTCGGCCCGGGACCCCGGTTTCGGCGTGAAGCAGCGCCTTCACGCTGTGTTTCGTCGTGAGTGAGGATACCTGAGGCCCAATTGGGGGAAAGGGGTTTGAAGGTTGGCAGCGTACTGGTGACTCTTGGTGTTATATGTGTCTATGGGCGGCTACAATCGCTTACCATCAGGTTATCCGTCTGCTCGTCTACCAACTATCGCAAAAAAAAAATAGTGTAGAATGAAATTGGAAACACGTCTAGAGATTTCGGCACCTCACCTCACCATTAGCATGCAGGCGACGGATCATAGTTACACGCAAACCCCACGTCTCGTTAATCGAATGAGTTACTAACGACCCAGTTTGAGACTCGCACTGATTGTAGTAATCTAAACTCGAAACATTTCGTTCCACCCACACAGGTTGCTTATGGGTTTATTGTCACCTTAAGATTGTTTAATCTTTAGCAATTCGTCTACTAATCGCCAAAACCACTAAGACGCAAATTCAAATACAAAAACTTAATTACCTTAATCCATACTAATACTAATACTAATATTATAATGCGAAAGTAACTCTGTCTGTCTGTCTGTCTGTCTGTCTGTCTGTCTGTCTGTTACTCTTTCACGCCAAAACTACTGAACGGATTTAAATGAAATTTGGTATACAGATGAATCTAGATCCTGAGAAAGAACATAGGCTACTTTTTATTGCGAAAAGGGGGTTGTAAGGGGTTAAAAGGGGGGTAAAAAGTTACTTTTCCACGCGGACGAAGTCGCGGGCGGCCGCTAGTAAATGAATAAATATGCGCCAGATAATCACACCAATCAACAGGGCAACCCGGGCTGTATTATCAGTACCTACCAGATGAAATTTACAGAAAAGGTACAGTTTCATATTTTCGATATCCAGGGAAAAGAATATTAATACGACACGACGCGTTAATTCCCGTTAAGTAGGTATAGTACCTTAGAAAAAAAAAAAATTTCGAAGATTCGCTGCCGGGGGGCCCTAGGAGACGACGCCGTGCACCGCCAGTTCGCTTGTGACCACGGCTGCTGCATCGTAGCCGAAACGTCAAGCAGTAAGTACCTACCTACCTACTTACTTAAAAATAAACGTCGCGTTAATTCCCGGTTTAATACTTTATAGTTATCATGCAACGCGAAAATCTAAAAAACTTAAATATTACTTTTCTATTGAAGCACATAATTACTTATGTATTTACAAATAAATAAATATTGCTTGCCTTCCGGTTGCGATACAGCAGTCCATTCCACTATTGTAACCACGGCTGCTGTAAAAGCAGCGAACTACAGGGTGTATCTGTGAACATGTTCTACCAACCATTCTGAACAACATTTGTTCTGACTTTTGAAAAATTCGCATAAAAAAATTTCATCTTTTCATACAAAGTCGGTCACGTGACTTGGTCATTTTGTATGGGGAGTCGAAAATGTTGTCAAACAATAGGAGGAAGTTGTTGAACAAATGTTGTTTAGAATGGTTGACAGAAACACGTGGTTAAAGGATGTAAATGTTCACAGATACACCCTGTGCCCTGTATATTACTCAACTATATTAGCTATATACTCTGTTAGTATCCATCCAGAGTGGAAAGGTTCTGATGTATTCGGCTACACCATTAAATTAATTTAAAATGCATTTATACAGATGCACAGTTAATGACTGATTCTAGGAACGTGTAGCAGAGAAACGTTTCTCAGAAATCTAATAATTTTTATGCGTAACTTTTAGTTTGGTAGGGAGATTAGTTTCAGGCTGCGGTCTGTTGTTAAGCGTTTTATATGATACTATGGCTTATTTAGTAAGCGAGTGCTCATGCATTCTAGAGGACGTGGGTTCGATTTCTACTCTAGTAAAAAAATCGTGTACCTTATCAATTAAGTCTCGTAACAAGTAAAGGCCTTTTCCGGGTTTAAATTTACTAGGTTAATTGTAAGCTGCAACGCCGTTCGGTGATACTACATTGCTCGGTTTACGCTTGTACTATGATTCAATATTAAGGGACTCTAGTTATTTAATATTTTTTTACGAGATAGGTAGCAGACGAGCTGACAAGACACCTGATGGTAAGCGATTGTCGCCGCCCATAGCTACCTCTAACACCAGTAGAGTCACAAGTAGGTACGCTGCCAACCTAGATAGAGCCGAGTGGCGAATTCTCGTGACGGAGGCCAAGTTCCACTTCAGGTCGCTGAGCCAGCGTAGTAAGTAAAGTATAACAATAGATAATAGAATTAATAGACTAAGTGGTCAGGTGTTTTCTCACAAGCTGTGCAACGCTTGCGATCGCCCCCGGCTTTACCCCGCAGGCTTCCTTCCCTATAAACCTAGACGCAATCAAAAGGCTCCGGACTCATCAGGAAGCCTTACTTGTGCTCTTAAATTTAATTTGGTATCAATAACTTGTTCACGAGGTAACTGTGCTGGGTTGCTGCCTGCAATATAGGTAGGTGGTATTCTTATATTTATCACGCATATTGAATTCACCTGCTGCAAATCGGGACGTAAGAACTCCCGCATAGGACTTTACGATCTCATCTGTAAAGTTACATCGCGTGATGCTGCTTGAAACATCTGCCACAGATGTAAAGATCTATATTATGATGATGATATTAAATTTCAGGATAGTCCCACCTACCATACTGAAATATAAATAAACTACTTAGTGGCCCGCCCTCACTTCGCTTCGGGACCGTAATTCATAAATGAGCCAATAGATGGCGCTGTGTCCAATTACATCTCGCAAGCGTTTCGTATTTTCGGTTTACCTATAAGCCTTGTCGTTGTCTATAGACGTTATCTCTTTATAAATAGTATAGAAGAAGATAGAAAATATAGATATAGAAGATAGAAGAAGATAGATATTTGAATTTTGAATTAGATGCTTAGTCAAAAACCATTCTGGCAATAATTTGTTCTACAAAATGTGAACTTTCCTTACAAGTTCGGTCACCTGACTTAGTTTGTTTAGGTATTTTGAAATAAGAGTTTTTTTTTTACGAATTTCCAGAAGTCTAATAACAAATGGCCCCTTATGTTAGACTTAGTTTCAATCTGTTGGTAACACTTTTTTTATAACATTTTAAACGATGACTTAAGTAGTTAATGTTTGGTGATATTTATCGATACACTCTCGACAGACTGCGTCAGACAGAGAGTAGATACCTACTTACTTGTCTTTTCAGATAAGGATAAGGATTAAACGGTCCAACAAAGTCCAAAATACGTCATCACGTTACGCGCATTTTAGGCAACTTCAAAAGTTTTTAGCTTAGCCCTAAACAATTTGGGACTTTCAACTTCAAAGTAGAAAATAGAGACCAGCTCATAGAAAATTTATCAATTTTAAAATCGTCAACTGGTCAAGACTCGGCTGGAGAGGGCAAACCTGTTGAGGGGCGTCTGATCTCGAGGGCTCTTCATTTGAGGGGAGCTGTAGACGAGCGGTGTGCTGGCCGCTTGCAGAACCATGACGGACTTTCGGGGTTGCGAATAGATAGATAGATAACGTTTATTGGCCACAAACCAAAAAACAAAAGAAACAACAATTCATTCATCCTCATTGTGGAATCAACTTCCCGCAGCGGTATTTCCGAACCGGTACGACATTCAAATCTTCAAGAAACGAGCCTATGCCTTCCTAAAAGGCCGGCAACGCATCCGCACTCCTTCTGGTGTAGCTGATGTCCATGGGCGGCGGTGATCACTTACCATCAGGTGACCCGCTTGCTCGTTTGCCTTCCTATAATATAAAAAAAAAAGTAACGTGCGTTATGCGAGTATACAAAAAGAAAACGAAAAAAACCAACCAAATGAGTGAAAGAAAAAGAGAAAAAAAAATTAATAATTAAACATCAATGACATTCCACCTACAATGGACATAGCAACGCCATACAATAACCAAGCGCGAAGATGGCACATGCTCCAAATTTCACCTTATTATGCTTCAACTGATCTGTGTATACACTGCTGTTTACAAACCTGCATGTGTAAACATCTTGACAGTTAAAGTAGTATTGTATAACTACGTGTCAATCGAAGCTGCATATGGTGATTTACGGAAAAGTTCAGAGCAAGGAATACACGGAGTCGCAACGCTTATTATTTATTTCATCTACTATAGGTATTTTATAGGTTTGCGTGCACTCATTTGAATTTAATTATATTTTTATGTATATACAGGGTGTATCTGTGAACGTTTACATCCCTTTAGCCACGTGTTCTACCAACCATTCTGAACAACATTTTTATGCTATGACTTTTGAAAATTCGCATAAAAATTTTTCATCTTTCCATACAAAGTCGGTCACGTGACTTGGTATTTTGTATGGGGAGGCAAAAAATTTTTCGAAGAATTTGGAAAAGTTGTTGAACAAATGTTGTTCAGAATGGTTGATAGAACACGTGGTTAAAGGGATGTAAATGTTTACAGATACACCCTGACTATACCTAAAACTGGAATTCAAGAGCCAAAAAATCTACTACAATGTTGCTACTGCAATAAAATAATTGTACCATAGTGTACCCCTTTTTTTCTAAAAACACTCGCTGATATAATTTATTTATGGGTAATTCTGAATCTATAATTAAAAAATTATATTGTAATTACGTTTTTTCACGTAAATACAAGACCCTTTTATAAAAACTTAACCATCCGTATTTTTAGTTATCAAAGATGGTATTGCGCTTGTTATACTTCAGCTGTTAATAACATTTGGTATCTACCTACAACATTTTAACAATGTATGGAAACTTGACAGTTTAGTCTGCTAAATGAGAAAAATAATGCCAAAAAGGTTGGCGAAACCTAAAAACGTCACATGACATGACATAAGTGACTTTAACAGATTTGACAGTAACGTATCTGTCGTAGATTTTTTGGTCTTGAATTCCAGTTTAGAGTATAGTTACTTTTTGTGCATTTCCCATTATAAAATAAAAGGGTTTGTTATTGCGAAAATAAAATTACTTTTTAATAAGCGTAATAATTTTATTTTAATGATATCAATGGGAAAAATTGGAACCTGAAAACTTTCCATTACAACTAACTTGCGCCACTTCTCTTTCATAATATCATGGAAGTAGCTAGTGGAAAGCTAAAAAAAACAGTTATCGTAAATTAGTTAGTGACCAGCAATAATCTCGCTCGGGTGAAAAAAACTAACAAAAGAGCGACTCCATAGTTATCATTGACACACGACTAATCAAAAGTATGCCTAGGCATAATTTTCAAGTTCCGTTCACAAGGCGCAGATGCGAAGTCCATTGTAGGTGGAATGTCATTGTTAAACATGAATGAATGGGAATTCATACACACAAACATTGGAATCCGTGGTCGGCTTGACCGGGTTATACCACGGCCTCACAGAAGACCAGCGTGAAGCAGCGCCTGGTACCGGAGGCCTGTTTGGGGGGAAGAAGGGTTGAAGGTTAGGTGCTGGTGTTGCAGGTGTCTGTGGGCGGGCAATCGCTTACCATCAGGTGATCCGCCTGCTCGTCGCTCGATCTCTCTTTGGTCGTGTCGCACTGTTGTCCCATCGAATTAAGAGGGTGGGGCAGAGAGATACGAGTGCACGTATACGCACACACTCAGTACTATTTAATCCTTATAACTAATATTATTAAATGGGAAAGTGTGTCTGTCTGTATTTTGTCTTTTTTCACGGCAAAACGGAGCGACGAATTGACCTGATTTTTAAGTGGAGATATTTGAAGGGATGGAGAGTAGTATAGGATACTTTTTTGCCCCTTTCTAACCCCCCATTTTAGGGAAGTGGGGGGCGCGAGCGAAGCCGCGGGAAAAAGCTAGTATATACTGCGGCTGATTGTTAACTGTAGCCGAATATCGGTTTTTTAAATCATAAAACAATTTTATTATTTGCTAAAATACACATTGATACATGGTGTTGTAAAAGGAATCTTGTAGTTATGGTATTCCAGCCTGACAGCATATATTTATATTCAAACGCCGTAAAAACGCTCGTCAGTAGAACGCTTATGAACGGCTATTGTTGCGCTTCGCGCTTATTTCGCGGCGATGTTTGCGCTCCGCGTCGAGACGAGCGCAAACATCCGCCGCGCGCAAACAGAGGCCCACGGCTGCGACTTACAACCCTTTTAGATTAAAAACATTTCTGGAGAAAGACAACTTTAGGTCATTGCTGAAAAACTAAAGTTTTGAAACGTCATATTTTATCACCAAAAGAAACGCTCTCCATGTATAGTAAGAGAAGAGAGTTAGAGAATCATACAAAAGTGATGTTGATGAAATATGTGTTATTTATGGATTTTTTTTCACGACAGACAAGCATTTGACAAGTGAAGATGAGATCTAGGTGGGCCGTGCTTGCCCGTGAAAACCCTATTCACTCTTAATGTAGGTACCTACCTATACTTACATACATATTATGCATTATTTTCAGATACAATTTTTGGTCTCTGGGCATTTTTTATTAATCCCTTGCTTGACCACAATCGCTCTTGATGGAAAGCGTCGATCAGGTCTTGTTACGCGTTTAAAATTATTTTCATCAGTAAATATTTAACCGTAGAAGTGCTTCGGCCTGAATGGGCTGGCTCAACCGGAGTGATACCACGGCCTCACAGAAGACCGGCGTGAAGCAGCGCCTGCGCTGTGTTTCGTCGAGTGAGTGACGGCACTAAAGGCCCACTTGGGGAGAAGTGCATTAAAAATTGCACTTGTGACTCTAATGGTGTTAAGTACAGGTGTCTATGGGCGGCGGCCATTGCTTACCATCAGGTGATCCGTTTACTCGTCTGCCACCCTATCACATAAAAAATATATCTTTAAGAAGTTTTAAATCTATTAAATGCACGGTGTATGGCAGTTGATGGTCACCGGTATGATCTGGTTTCACCTCCACCCAAAATCGATTGGATATTGAGTATCGTGGTCAGACGGCGGCAACAGACCGCGTAGCGGAGCTATCGGCCCAATTTAGATAGCGCCGCGGGTCCGCCGCCTCCGACAGATACCATGACTCACCGTCATACCCATGCAATTATAATGTACAATTTACTTATTTATTTATTTTGCATGGTACATACTTAGTTCAAGATTGGGACGACGCGACGTCCTGTGGGTCTATGGCTTTTTTTTATGTTATAAGTAGCAGGCGAGCAGGCGGATCACCTGATGGGAAGCAATTGCCGCCGCCCATGGACACTTGCAACACCAGTGGAGTTACAAGTGCGCTGCCAACCTTTATCCCCTTCCCCCTCGAGTGGACCTCCGGTACCCTGACTCACTCGGCGAAACACAGCACAGGGGCTGCTTTACGCCGGTTTTCTGTGAGTCAGTGGTATCACTCCGGTCGAGCCGGCCCATTCATGCCGAAGCGTGACTCTCCTACAGTTATAATTGCAATGGCTGAAATTATAATGAGTTATCGAAAATCCTTTGAGCATTCAGCAGGTCCCACTGAAAACCAGCGTTACGGCCCTTTCAGGACCATGACATAAGCTGAGTAACATTTTTTTGAATGTCACATCACACAGGTCATTTGATTAGGCACTGCCCAGCCAATTTGCACATTTAATTATTATAATGTTTTAACTTTAGGTACCTATTAATAATGCTTAATATGTATAAATTTATGTTTTTTTTTATGAGATAGGGGGCAGACGAACAGACGGATCACCTAAGTGATTACCGCCGCCCATGGACACCCGCAACACCAGAGGAGTCGCAAATGCGCTGCCGACCTTTTAAGACGGAATACGCTCGCTTTTTGAAGGTTTGTAGGTCGTATCGGTTCGGAAATACCGCTGGTGACAGTTCATTCCATAGTTTTGTACCTAATTGATTTACCTATGTATCCTGTTGTGATGTCCAAAATAACAAATATTTCTATTTCTAAAGTCCAAAGGCGGTCCACGTCAACCTACGGCCTATTTCCACCGAGCCACCATCTCTCCAAAGCTCACGAGCCATCCTCCCGTAATTCCCCGAGGCTTGTTGTTACACAAATAAACATATTTCAGGATTCGCACCGCAACATGTTTATTTGTTCAAACTCGAACACGTTGTTTCAGATCCCGACATTAACATAAGCATAATACTGATTAACAAAATATCAAAAGGTCATAAGAATATGAATATTATTTAATTTAAGCTAAATCCACAGGACTAATAGGTAGGTAGTTTATTTTTTAATGTAAGTAGTACGAGTACCTACGGAGAATGGGGTTGGTATAGCACGTGTGGACCGGGGTTGCCGATTTCTCGTACCAGTTCTATCGCACTTTCAACACCAAATCCCGTACAAGTAGGTTTACTAAAGTTACCAGGGGTCACTTATAGGAAACTTGACAGTTTTGTATACTTTGATGTGTGGCTGTACGTGCCTACGAGATTTTTCGTACGTCTGGCAACTCTGCTTGTGATTCTATTATAAATTCCGAAAATAGTGCTCTTTTGCGAATAGAGCCTTGGTTGGCGGTAACACATAATGTTCACGCGGCATCAGAAACAGAATAAGAAACTTTATTGCTTTAAACTGTAGGTTACAATTTGCAGGTGGAAATGCAGCTTATTACCTTCAACAAATCTTTATCGGGTATGCAATATTTTACAAAATAGGTTAACTTAATGATTAAAATGCTTAAAATGTTAAAATATTCATCTAAATTAATAGAAAAAAAAATCAACTGCTTTTTAAGGCGTAGGCATCTAGAGTTTCTATGATGAAAGACCTTGACACCTGTTGATGGCAGACCAGCCTAGTGTTCGTCTCTCCCGTGCCTGTAGTTTCTCTGGGCCCTACACAATCATAAATTATCCTAAAATAACGCCCATAATTTCAGCAAACAGATAATTATTTGATGAGTACGTTGTCAACACGTCGCCTCAGGCAACTTTATCTAGGAGCACAATGCTTCCCAAACTGATTGAACATGTACCTACCTACCTACAGTCGCCCTACGGTTATTTGGTACTCGGGAAAGTCGGAATAGAATAGATTTTTATTTGCAAGATAATAACTCGAAAAAATGATAACACGAAGAAATAATAACATGAAAAAATAAAGACTCGAAAAAATAAAGACTTGAAAAATTAAGACTCGAAAAAATAAAGACTCGAAAAAAAAGACTCGAAAAAATAAAGACTCAAATAAACAAAAACTTGAAAAAATAAAGACTCGAAAAAATAAAGACTTGAAAAAATAGAGACTAAAAAAATGAAGACTTAAAAAATCGAACAAAAATGGACACAAAATAATAAAGACTCGAAAAAATAAAGACAGAAAATAATAACTCAAAAAATAAAGACTCGATTAAAATGACACAAAATAATAAAGACTCAAACAAGTAAAGTCACAAAAAAAGAATAACTCGAAAAAATTACGGCTCGAATAAAAATGGACTCAAAATATAAAAGACTCGGAAATATAAATACGCGAAAAAATAAAGACTCAAAAAATAATAACTCGAAAAAATAACGTTTCGAATAAAAATGGACTCAAATTAATAAAGACTCGAAAAAATAAAGAGTCAATAAAATAAAGAGTTGAAAAAATAAAGTAACGAGAAAGTAAAGACTCATAAAAATAAAGAATCGAATAAAAAATGGACACAAAATAATAAACACTCGAAAAAATAGAGACTTGAAAAAATAATAACACGAAAATATAAAGACTCAAAACTTAAAGAATTAAAAAATAAAGACTTCTAAAAATAAAAACTCGCAGAAATAAAGACATGACAATATTTGGACAAAAAAATAAGGACTCAAAAAAATAAAGACTCAAAAAAGTAAGGACTCAAAAAATAATAACTCGTAAATATAAACACGATAAATAAAGACTCGAACATTTGGACAAAAAAAATTAGGACTCGTAAAGATAAAGACTCGAAAAATAACGACTTAAAAAATTAAGACCCGAAACGATAAAAATAAAGACAAGACAATGTTTTATACTAAAAAAATAAAGACACGTAAATTACGACTCATAATAGTAAGGACTTAAAAATAGGAAATAAATATATTCGAAAATAAGACTAGAGTATGGCTTTAAGTCAATACTAACTTTGGTTATACGATGTTTTATATCGTTTTTCCGTATCACCGACTCGATTATTCATACAAAAAGCATCGCAGTCTGCTGTAACTAATTATATCGATTATGACGGAATACGATATCCCCGGCCGGGGTATGGCTACATGCTAAAATTTAAACTTTGGTGATACGATGTTTTATATCGTTTTTCGTATCGCCCATTCGAAATACACACGAAAATATCGCAGTTTTCTGTACATACATCGAATAAAAACTCCAAAAATAAGGACCCGAAAAAATATAAACTCGAAAAAATTTGGACTCGAAAAAACAAGGATTCGAAAAAATAATATCTCAAATATATAAGGACTCGATAAAATAAAGACTCGAAAAAATAAAGACTCGAAAAAATAAAGACCCGAAAAAATTTGGAATGTTGATAGAACACGTCTTGGTTAAGGGATGTAAATGTTACAGATACACCCTGCACAATGCCGCTCTATTACTGTGTTCTACGACTCCTCCAGTCTTTCTCCGCACAGTTTGAGAGCTCGTGGCTAAGCTAATAACGTGATTATCTAATAACAAGACGGATGTTCCGTCACGGTTTGTTCCGCCGGCTATTGTTTGTCCCGGACTTGTCCTGAGCAAATAATAACCATAAAGTCCCATAATAATAATATATTATTAATTCTTACCTACTTATTACTCAATAGTTACCTTGCTACCTAAAACTGTGCAAATAAGTAGTCTGAGCCCGAGTTTCTAATAATCGAAGGCCGAGATTATGATGTGTGTGTGTGTGATGTGATGGCTGCGCTGTGTTTCGTCGAGTGTGTGAGGATACCGGTCCGGTTGGGCCAGTTGGGCCAACTGGGAGAAAGAGGGTTAAAGCTTGGCAGCGCATTTGTAACTCTACTGGTGTTGCAGGTGTTTATGGGCGGCGGTAATCGCTTACCATTAGGTGATCCGTCTGCTCGTCTGCAACCTATCACATAAAAAATGATGAAATCATTATTTTGATATTTCACGAACTTATAAAAAAAAGTATCTGCCTGCGCCATCTGCTATCCAATTAGGGACTATTTTTATAATAGAACTATGGGTTCTAGACACACATAAAATAGTGAATCTTTTCAGATTTCCGAGAAAGTTAATCTCCCTTCGCGCGAACAAGCGCGACAGACTCAAAGGCTACAATCAAATTTCCCTACAAAATGGTCCTTCACAACGTGTGCAAGATAAAATGCACAAGTATGCATTTTATGCATAGATTTTTACTTCCCAGTTCCTTACATTATGAATATTATTTTACTATTTTTTATAACAGTGTAGCAATATTATGACGAAAGGATGCATTGCTCCTGAAAATTAACAGGTATTGTTTTAGAATAAACACTCCAAAAATGAAGGCTCGAAAAATAAGCATCTAAAAAATAAATACTCGAAATAAATAACGATTCGAAAACAAAAATCAAAATTATAACCAACGTTAGCGCTACGCGGCACCTCTTGTGTGAAGAAGCACCGGCTTTTGTTAGTTTATTAGCTCTTATCTAGTTATCAGACATAAAGAATGTCTGTTCTTTTCATTACTTAGTTTAGAACTTCTTTTGTCCAATAAAAAAAAACATACTCACTCTTGTTATTAGTAAATAATACGAGTAAAAACCAAAATTGTTCTAATGTATCTTTTCAATCTGATTGTTCGGGTTAGTTGCTATGATCAAAACATCAGGCGCTAACATCGAAATCTATCGGCAGATATTTTAATTCAATGTAAGTTCCTTGAAGTGTGCCAACAGCCGTAAGGGGTTTTTAAGTCATGAGGCAGTATTCAGATACACATCTTTTTATTTAAAATTCCGATTTTTCTATCATAACTCCGAAAGCTCATTCAAAAATCACATCAGGAGAGATATTGCTATTGAAATTTTTCAGGCGTTATTCCCGTAAGCTATATAGATAGTGATGTTATTGTAAAAACCGATAACGTATCTTACCGTTTTTTTTTTAAAGTGAATTGTATTGTTGGGTTATTTATTAAAATCATGTGTCTGTAAAGTGGTGACAATAAATATGATGGCGGCACTACCTCTTACCGTCTTACGCAATGACATTCCACCTACAATGGACTTCGCATCTGCGCCTTGTAAATGGAACTTAAAAATTATGCCTAGGCATACTTTTGATTAGTCGTGTGTCAATGATAACTATGGAGTCGTTCTTTTTATTAGTTTTTTTCACCCGAACGAGATTATGGCAGGTTACTTACTAATTTACGATAACTGTTTTTTTTAGCTTTCCACTACCTACTTCCATGAGATTATGAGAGAGAAGTGGCGCAAGTTACTTGTAATGGAAATTAAGTTTTCAGGTTCCAGTTTTTCCCATTGATATCATTAAAATAAAATTATTTCGCACAAAAAAAGTAATTTTATTTGTATTTACCTATACAGGGTGTATCTGTGAACATTTACATCCCTTTAACCACGTGTTCTATCAACCATTCTGACATTTCAACATTTGTTCAACAACTTTTCCAAAGTTCTTCGAAAATTTTTTTTGACTCCCCATAAAAAATTACCAAGTCATGTGACCGACTTTGTATGGAAAGATGAAAAATTTTTATGCGAATTTTCAAAAGTCATAGCACAAATGTTGTTCAGAATGGTTGGTAGAACACGTGGCTAAAGGGATGTAAACGTTCACAGATACAGCCTACTATATACATATAAAAATATAATTAATTCAAATGAGTGCACGCAAACCTATAAAATACCTATAGTAGATGAAATAAATAATAAGCGTTGCGACTCCGTGTATTCCTTGCTCCTGAACTTTTCCGTAAATCACCTTATGCAGCTTCGATGACACGTAGTTATACATTACTGCTTTAACTGTCCAAGATGTTTACACATGCAGGTTTGTAAACAGCAGTGTATACACAGATTAGTTGAAGCATAATAAGGTGAAATTTGGAGCATGTGCCATCTTCGCGCTTGGTTATTGTATGGCGCGCTATGTCCATTGTAGGTGGAATGTCATTGGTCTTACGTTAATTGTTGTTGGGTCAAATTGTGTCAACTGATTTTTGAGGAACTATTATAATAATCACATTTCCATGTTTTTTATTTTGGGACTGCCAACGATTTCCGCGTCCAATAAAGCTGCATTTTTCGAACATAGCTCGGGCTTGTGATCACCAATCCGCATTAGGCCAGCGTGGTGATTAAGCCTATTTCCAACATAGTAGTGATAACTTGATTTTATGATGGAGGCCTTTGCCCTGCATGGGACAGTTCTAACAAACTTAACAGCATTTCAAGTTTGTATAAAATACTTAAATATAGGCTGATACTTTTTTAGTTGGCAAACGAGCAGACGAATCACCTGATGGGTAAGCAAGTGTCGGTTGTGAATTGCTTCTTATCCCAGTCCCTCTTGACTTGATCCTCCCACTTACCCTACCTTGATTGTCCCCCTAACCGTGCCCTGATCCACCCCTAACCCTCCCCCTAGGTCCCTCGACGGAGCCCCTCCAGTTCTGCAGCCACCGCGGCGGCGTCGTCGTGTGCACCTGTGAGAAGATAGCTCACCAGATCCAAGGAGTCTATGGTAGCCTTTATATTCTAGTAGCTATGCCCCACGTTGTTATTCGCGGTATGTTAGGGAAAATAAATAGGATTTTTAATAAATAATGACTGTTTTCATTTACATTTTCTGAAGCAAAACGTTGTAAATATTAGCATAGGTATTTTAAATTAATGTCGTATTAGAAAGTAAACTGTGATATAAAAAATCTAAAGTAGAAAAAAAGGCTTACTTAAGAAAAGTACGAAATAGAATTTGAATTAATAACACAATGTATAACCAGTATAGCTGCGTGTAATATTAATCATCATAAGGCA